>JTDE01002632.1:14309-25361 GCA_014338405.1 Paragonimus skrjabini miyazakii
TTCACTTGTTCCTGGGTAGCAGGGTATATTTGTCGAACGTCAAGACAACTTTCGAAACGAATCCGAGAACACCATCCACGGTGGCTGGGGCACGGGGAATCATGATCGGTCAACAGTGCTATCCTCGCTCATCTGGTTGAAAGCGAACACCAGGTGAACACTGATCAAGCTTTTAAAGTGGTATATCGCGTGCCAGGCAACCCATCAAAAGTGGTATGAATCAAAACACTTTGTACTGCCGAGGCCATTGGAATCAGGCTGCTTGACCCGGTATTATATCATCAAAAACGGTTTGTTCAAGCGCTGCACCTACCATGGCCACAAATCCACCGGATCGGTGGTCAGTCTGCGCGGTCAAACCAATGGACAAGCGTGACATAACCGACCAATCAAGCCATCGCCAATTGACTGACTAGTGACCTAGTTTCTCTGTAATAAGTCTGATCGATATCTCGATCTAACTCTATTAACTGCTTATATAATTGTACCGGCCTGAAGATGAATTATCGAAAACATATGTTTATTACCATTATCGTAATGGGCATATTTGAAACAAATTTCATATAAGTAAAAAATAAGACCAAAATTCCGGTTGTATAGTGCAAAGGACGATTTGTATAGTAAATCTATCCAAACAATACGGCTTTATGGATTGCCAAAAAATCATAACGTTTATGTGTACAGCAAATGAGATTGACGGGATATTAACGGAAAGTTCAAGTCGTACTATTAAAAATTCACGGCTATGTACAGAGAATGGGATCGATCTCTACCGAGCATGATAAAGTCGTGACTAGCTTCGATATCACACCGCTGTTTACGAGGTTACTTCAGGGAGCAGCATTAGAAATAATCGAGTAATTACTAAGAACCGAAGCTACTCAAGAAAGGAGAACAAAAGTAACTACTATTAAGAGGGTAGCTGGGTAACTATGTTTTAAGACATGGACTAGTTTGCTCGCAGTTCGAAGGTGTATTTTTGATAACAATGACCGTTCATGTGATCTCCAATATCCACAATAATGTTACATATTCATTCGAAACAGCTGAAAACCACCAGTATAATGTGATTATAAAACGTGATTTTTCTCAATACCCTAATCGTATCGATTCCATAATCGGATTGACAATGCAACTAGAATCTAGTAATGGCGAGGGAACTTTTCCGGATTGTCTGGCCCAGTAAGACAGTCTCATGATCAGCATTCATAGCAAAGCCATAACCCTACATAACATGCTTAAATAAAAATCTGATCACTCTAAACAAGTTTAAGCAGGTATTGCAATTTCAATGTTTTAAAAAGTCCAGCAATTATGCAAAGATGTGAGAGATCAAAAAATAAAAAAGTTGTGGTTAGGTTAACGACCAAAAATTATCCTAAACGGTTACTCGGAAAAAAACATTAAGAGGGGCACTCAGTGAAATACCAGAGATACTAAGGGAAAACAGCGCTGTGATATCATTGAGAGAAAGGGCCCCAGATGATATTCGCAAGATTTTGAGCAGAGTATGCATCGGGGACGCTTTTCTAAAAGAGACGACAATCAGCAAAATCTTGGTGCACTCCAAGGCTCCCTTATCTGCTGACAGGAATAGTGACGGAATATATAGAATAGAATGCAGGGGTTGTTCACAGGCTTATATTGGACAGATCGCACGAGAGCTCATAAACCAAGGTAACCGAACATCTCAAGAACACAAGGGAAAACTTCAAAATCAATTGGAATACTGGATTTCACAGTCGCCAGCCACGCAGGTCATCTAATCTGGAAAATGCCAGGGTAATTAAACGATAATTTAGAACTACACAGGGGCATTCAGTCGCGGAGGCCATCGGAATTACGAAATTTAAATGGGCTGTAGATGAAACTTACGGTGCCTAATTCTGACACCCACCCATCAATCATGAATCGATCAATGTGACTTGTACTTTTGGCTGGAAACACCGGATGCTTCCAGCGGATCTAGACTGTTTCATAATTTAACATCTCACACAATCGAATGACTGAATTTTTTGTTATCTTATCTGACTGGTTGTAGTGATTTCATTTTTGTCTTATTCACGTGCCCTCAACCTATTGTGATTAGCAAATCGAGCCCACCGCTGACTCATGTTAACGAACAACTGAGCAAAGATCTATTAACACCCTCAAAACATTGAGATGCCTATGTCTAGCACTCCTTAAATATCAACAAATTTGTAACTGGTCCAACTAATTTGACAAAACTTCAGAAGCGGTACGCTACTACTAAACAAAATTGACGATCGCTTACAAAAGGTTCTGAAACTATGTCAGGCAGTAGCTAAAAGGGTCTTAGCAATGCATTTTTCATACCAACCTATCTATGCCATGAGGCATTGGACCAGAATTTCCCAAGGGCGGTCTGGGAAACCGAGTAACCGATCCCGGGTTCTTCCGCGAAATGAACGAGCCCGGATTGTTATGACGTATACCTGTCTTCGAATGAGGAAGTGAAGAGCTTAATCGCTTGGCACTTGTGGGGGAAATCGGGATGATTTTGCTGGCAGCACTAGTCGACGTTGAGATGGTTGAAGTTCCCGATTCTGTAGGTGAAGCAGGTGTATCAGTTTGAGCTTTGATAACCTGCAAATAAGAATAAAATGACCAGTTCACACACTCATACAGAAAAGCAAGCCTACAATGCAGTATCAGACGACCATAAGAGACATTATCAAATAGGTTAAAGGGAGTAAGGTTGAACCATCATAAGCAATACACGAACTGCACGGATAAATTTCGTTTTCCAAACCAAAACCAACAGCACACGCTACAGAAACACTACGAGAGCTGTTAGTGCTAACCAGAGACTCACATCATATTGTACCGATTGGTCCGCTGACTCTTCGTCGTCTAATGTACCATCACTTCGCTCTGTCGTCTGATCAGCCGGATCGGATGTAACCATCGTTTCGTCTGGGACTGCGATCACATTCCGTTGCTTGGCCGTACAGGGATCTGTGGTAGGACTACAGTTGAAGGAAGACTGGGTGGTCGTTGATGTAGTTGTGGTTGACTGGACCGGTGTGTTTGTGCTAGTCCCTGTCCGGCCAACTTCGTTCTGACTGGTTGATGTCGGTGTTCTGTGAACACGGAAACGATCGCAACAACAGGGTAACGGATACAAACAGTGTCATAAGATGTGGCTAAAGAAAACCCATCACGCTCGCCTCAGTCGTGGAACTGGATGTAATACAAAAACCCTATCATATACACAGTCACAGCAGAATAAACTCAATGCTAACGACAAAGATTAACAATTAAACAGTTCTGATGATTTTGAATGCACCTCTACAGGAGTTAAAGATGCTGAAATAAATGAGATTAGAAACCGTATTCATAACTCTAAATCAGTAGCAAGAATGCGTGAGTACGACTCATATGGAACAGAACCGGAAGGAATGATGTAGCATGTGAATTCATTGGCAACAATGGGCCCAGTGGTCATACTAAAGCCGAATGTGGTACACCAATGGTGCAAAATTCGAAGTAAAGAGTCAAGTATCACTTCTGTTATACATTTCGGAGCACAGTTTACTACCCAATATTTAATCTGTTATCCCCCATCGAGGCCCTCGGGTGTCACTAGTGAAATTCAGGTTCCAGCTGTAAACAACCAAAATCCGTTCAACGATTAGTAATGAAATGTTTAAGCTGTCACAACACGACGTGTCAATGTAACGGCTTAGAAATACGTCCGCTTGTGTTGGGAATATAGATGATTACACTGTTTCTACGAAGATACTAAGCATGGCTGTTGTTAGACTAGCGTATTAAGCAGCCGAGTCACAATACCAACACGATCTTCGATTCATTATGAAAGAGTCCACCATCTTTAATCGACATTTCATGCCATGAACATGAATTATCGTGTCCAGGTAGAATTTCGCTATGAAGTATTTACATCGTCGACCATATAGCATTTTCACTGATCAGAAAACACCAATTTCGTAAAAAAAAACACGCACTATGTTTGGCTGAAACCTTAGCGATATGGGGCTCGGTGACAAACGGTAGCCATTCTGGTGCCATTGGAGTGATAACAACGTTGCAAAGGAATGCACCTCTTTCCTCTCTTACCAATTACCTACCTACCTTTTTACTCGTTCTTGTATAGTAAATGTAATGACTTCGTAATACAGTTGCGTTTAGTAATCAATTACGCGTACAACGCGTTCATCCGTGAATTCCAACCCAATATATTTTGGTGAGCTAATCCCATTGGCTGACAGCTGAATTGGTGACAGATGCCGAGGTTTTTGACCGGCGTCACTTACTGTCCGTAATTGTGTCTTCCACGCAACAAAACTAGGGAAGACGGCCAAAACTGTCCTCGCATGACACACACGAACAACAGTTTACTTTGAAATAGATAAGGAATAAAAAGTTCCGTGGAATAGTTTTATCGAATTTGAACAGCACGGAAACGTCGTCACCAACTGCAATACATTGTGAAACAATCTGACACAAGCTAATTCCTATCCTTTCAACGGACAACGGGCTTTAACACCGTCTGGTCTAGATCAACCATCTTTGTTGAGACAAACTGCAAACAACGAGTTATCATCAAATGTGCGTAAAGAACACAACAGACAGTGCAACTGAAAACTGTACACGGCCTAACCATAAGATAGACTTACCCGGCATAAAACTTTTCGAAAATGTTATCTCCACGGGGATCTTGCGCAGAATCCCTATCTCCAGGGGCTGCGACAAAGCAGATATCCTGGAAGTTGGCTTTATCATCGGTTTCTGAACGGACCTGAGAATCCTGAAAGCCTTGCAAATTATTCGCAGAGGACGACTGAGTTGCAGAAGGTACACTAGCAGTTGAACTGGAGGATTTTGCGCGTAACTTGTCTACAATATCGATGATGCTTTTCATCGACTGTCTTCGAGGCAGTTGTTGCAGCTGTGACGCACCAGACTGTGATGTTACCATGGAAGCAGTAGTGACGACGGATGGTTGTGGCGGATTGAATTCAGATTTAGCGTAATTCGATCCGTGTGACGATTGTGAACTGCATACAGTTGAGGTGGTGGGATGAGTGGAGAAGGAAGTTGAGAGTAAAGGACTGATAGGAGCGAAGTCAGATAGTGAATAGGGATCAGGGATGTTCAGATCGATGGCCTTGCTAACGATAGCCTTGCTTGGACTGATTGTTTCAGACGATACGGTGCAGACAGAATCTTGTCTTTCTTCAGTTAGACCAATTTTCAAAACTGCCGAATTAGTGCCTGAAACCTTCTTCTTTGGTATCTTGTAGCCTTTAATTAATCCACTTGAATTACTGCTTGTGGTGGTCATAGTAGATGTGACTGATGATGTAAACGTAGTATTCGTGTGAGACTTTTTTGGTGGTCCCACGATCCCCTGGGATCCCGAACGGACTAATGAGTGTACAGAAGATCGGGGTACCTTCGCGCTCGAAGTTGTAGTTTGAGAACTGTCTGCAACCATGAACTGTATATTGTTTACATCCTCCAACTCGTATTGCGTACAGCCAAAATTATTCGCCAATGGAATCGATGAGACGGACTGTTTAGACGGTTCCGAGTGCTTTTTACGCTTCAGTTCCGCAGTTTGCGCAGAAGAACAAACCAAAGAACCGTGTGATCGTTTGCTAACATTGTCCTCAACTGTGACTGTAGATGACGAGGTGAGAAAGTGTTTTTTCTTTATAGAACTGGACGACATTTGATGACTTTTCCCTGGGGTAACCGGAGAGGCTGCATGAATAGAGGAAGGAATTTTCTCCTGCACTGCGTTGTCACATGAATCTTCACGTGATAAACGTTCAAATTTACTCGGTTTGCTTGAATCAGTGTCATGTCCAATATGACCACCTGAAACCGCTGCGAACATTTGACTGGGGCCGGAAGCATGAACCACTTTTTCGGATGCATGATTGGCCCGTCGCTTGCGCTCCTTTTTAACAATAAGAGAAGCATGACTCAAAGTCGTCACAGGTTTGGTGGGTTTGATCGAACCAGCCGTAGGTTGCAAAACACCACCAGCGGTGTGTGTCGGAGCTATGGCGTGCTGTAGCATCTGTAACATATAAGATGACGGTTTGCCTTCGATTGAGCGTCGTTTACGTTTCTTGATCGATTGCCCAGTAGGTGCCGCCTTTATTTTACCTTCAGTCGTTGTGACGAGTCTGGAGCCGGGTGACTTCAACAGATCCTGCTTTCCCACACTCAGTTTGGAGGTAGGTGTAGTAGTCTGAGGGGGTAGAGTCTTGATGGTCATCTTCAGACTTGATTTTCGATCAACGGTACATTCAGCAATCGTAGGAGTTGTAATCATTCCAGAACCAGAGACCTGAAGGATAGCGGATCCGGTGCCCGAAGATCCCAGCAGTGATGAACCAGATGCCGAAAAGCTAGCACCAGAAGAGGAGAGTTTCGAAGTGGGCGTGCCACTGGGGCCAGAAAAAGAAGAAATTGAACTAGTACTGGTCATTTCGAACAATGAACTCGGCGTGTCGTCGAAATCGTAGACAGATTTCCCACTGCCTGCTACCGTGGTGGGGCCAACTGAAGAACCTGGTGTCGGGGATGTTATGGCTGGGTTGGTCATTAC
This sequence comes from Paragonimus skrjabini miyazakii, assembly GCA_014338405.1. Lineage (NCBI taxonomy): Eukaryota > Metazoa > Platyhelminthes > Trematoda > Plagiorchiida > Troglotrematidae > Paragonimus > Paragonimus skrjabini miyazakii. Next base: position 20,917 of record JTDE01002632.1, read on the forward strand.
ACAACCATAGCCAGATGCGGTTATGAATGAATTGCGATGATGAGCGACTTCGCCCACATGCAACCGTTGATGTTTTGATACATGCACACTAGACTGGGGTGTGGAGCTGACTAATGAGGTAGGTTTAGTTTGCGAACTAACTCCGAAAGTATCTGAGACACCACGGCGCCGTTTTCGGGGTTTTTTCGAAGTTGCAGTCACCGGGGTAACTGCTGGGCCAACCGATGGACCGGAGACAAGACCTGTCGACCTTGATTTTGACATCCCAGTCCCAGTGCCATGTGCAACAGCTGTAGGCATGGAACGGGCAGATTGCGTGCTGGCAGCCTGTTTTGATAAAGGCGGCGGACTGGACACTGGCGGGTTAGAAGCAGATAAACTGGAAGCACTCGCAGAAGATACTCGCCCGAGCCCTAACGATGACGGTGAGACTCCAACACCGACAGTAGATGGTGAGATTATTGAGGTGACAGAAGGTATTCGATTTGGCGTAACCGTGTTTGAAGTGCCAAAATTATCGCGCGAAACATCGAATGTGCCCCCCATCATCAAGGGTTCTGAATGGCTTGATGAAAGATTCAGGCGTTGTGCATGGGGTAGCTGTGGCAGCAATGAGTTAGTTGGCGGAGGTAGAGGATCTTCGTTCAACAGATTGATCAACATAGATCCGCTACTGGACGAGCAGGATTTGCTGTTACTGGGGCCAGAAGGACCACCTACGAAATGGACAGTAAACGAAGACGATACGAGGGATAAGCCTGAAACAAGTGGATTCATGTCACAAGCGCAAATAAAGTGATTGTTACACGACCACCCAAGTGGTCACATGGGGGCTGCTGAAATAAACGCATAACTGACGGACAATATGACTAACGTTGAACTACCCTGAAGCTTAGTAAACATTATTAAGGAAAAGTGTGTTTAGAACTGATATAAATATTTACGTGGTAACATTATATCAAGTGAGTAAATTACATCATTGAGAACAGATAAGTCAAGATCTACACAAATCAGACAAAAAATAACAGCCAACAAACAAACAAAAACAGCGATAATTGAACTGAGTATGTAGGCGGTTGAATTGTGAGACCACTGAACATTGTAACTATCGAAGTTGTAGACCAGGCATGGGTGTCATCATGCGGAACCGCCAGATTAACAATACTAATTTAACCGGTTTCCTGGTGCATGTCGTTTCAGCTGGCTCAAATCTGACCGTCAGGATATCATGAAATTAGGATGCCGCTTACATCACTGCTAGGTTTCGAAAACCAAACTAAACTAACGCTCTCCCAAAATCATCATTTCACAAATGGCTCGTTATAATCAGTTAATTGGTTAAACAACTTGAATGGATCATTATACATAGCCAGAACATCAGGTGTGCCCTAATAAGAGTTTGATATCTGAACGTATACTGCCTCTAGCGAAACAAATGCAGTTCAAGTGAACATACAGTTTATCACATTACAAGCACACCATTACTTCTGAATGGCACAGAATCTGACAGAAACAAGGGGATCTGCGTGTGGAACGGATTGCGGATTTTATGCGATTCAGTCCATACAGTAGAAGTAGCAAGAAGTCTTCCAAACGGATGGAGTGCTTCAACCATACTGTTAAATAACAGTTGAGAATTTGCGCAAATTTGTAACTACATGCCAAGTGGCAACACAATGATTTTCTGGAAATGACAATTTACGTGCTACGACTAGCGTGTTCTGAACCTAAGGAAGATATCATCAAGAAAAAAGCAACAGAACGGTTGATCTAACATGCTTCAAAAGTCTATCATCAAAATAAGTTGTGTTTGAAGCTGTTGGAAAACAGTTAAAGGCTATCAACTTGGTCACCAAGTATACAGAGATACATAGCTACAGGTTGTGCTCCATAGCTTTAAATTAGGTTTGCAACATTATTGCAATTACGATGATTTAATGATGGAAGGTGACAGTTATAGAGACAATTGACCAGTCCGTGTACGTAGTAACGGCGACGATATAAAAGGTTAAACAGACGCTTGTATATTCAAAACGAAGACGGTTGTCACTAATTCATGTTAGCTCTCGCGATGGAGAGGCATCTCCCTGAATCATAAGAGAGTGTAGATAGAGCAACCAAAAGTGACAACAATAAGACAGAAAGGGTGTCGAACGTGGCCTGTCAGGTTAGAAGACCTATACCGTCTTCAAACAGTCGACCGTCAGTTGGTACCGTGCCGACGTCGCAGTGGGCTCGCGTGAAGTGAGAAATGAACAAATAATTTGGAGAAAACTGGAGAGATAGTTGTGTAATTTGTAAACACTCAGTTAGTGTGGATGTAGATCCCTTACAAACTGCCAGTTTGTGTACCAACTACGAGGTGCAGGGTGTGAACAAGTTACACAAAATTATGTTAATCGCCTTCATCACAAGTGTTCACAGGGTCGGTGCACTGGCAGCTAACAGCTTTGACCTGTAACGTGAAGGGTTGGTAATTCATGAACCGCCCAGGCTAACCCTACCTGATAGGATTAAACAAAAATTGTGCACGTGAACCCCAATACTGTTATAGAAAGCTCCACTGAAACAGTATAAAGACGAAACATGAGTTATTAGGAAGTCCGGCATAGTAAAAGGTATGCTATCCACCTGGACCTTACTTGTATACACCTAGCATACACATCTATGCAACATCATATCCGGTAGGATATGTTCTCAAACATCGACGGTAGGAAGAAGAATTCAAGAAACGTTTTTCTATGTTAGTTAATCATAGTACAGCTGATAATGTTTGTAATAAACTAGGCACCGTGTTGGAAAATGAAAATATCTTAATGTCACTAAAGTGTATTAATCGACTTCAAAAAAATAAATAACGGGGCTATAATTCACTCAAAAACAGTTGCACATTTTTCAAAGTAACTCGCAACCTAGACAGGTGTTTAATTGACCAATTTATTAACTTGTGCTAACATTTAAGGCATAGAATCCAGAAAACAATCGGTGTAGACAGGGTTGATAAGATTATTCATCGAGCGACAAGGAATACGTTCCTGAATACTTGTGATTCATTAAGTTTTGATATTTCCTATTTTGAAACAAATAAGAAATTTAAAAATAATTGCAGTCAAGTTCCTATTTGGTAATTGCGTAATATCAAATGTTCAACTTACAAGATTTAGGTGGGTGTGATGAGAAAAGTCAGAATTACGAAACAAAAATCAATTAGAACAGTTTAATATCTTCGAAACATTAAAAGGTGTATTGCGATAAAGTTTTGTAATAAATCCGATATAAATTTGACTGTAAGTATTTCAGTGAATTTGCCACAGCTCACGGTATTTCTTATCACTCACCATTTAACAGATCATCAACGGCGAATCATCACGACTTGGTTTTCTACTATCACTTAAACACTCCCATCAGAACAGTGTCACTTGGAGTCTCACAGCTAATGGGTTAATCTCAAATGAACGCAACTGATCATCTCATCCGAAGTTAGTCGCCTACCAAGGCCGAACAAAAGACCATTAATCTCTAGAGTGAAGTAGTCTATTTTTGGCTTGGATGTCGTTATGGGCTCATTCGCCTACTTTTCACTTAAGTTCACAAACCCGTAGTCAAGATGGGGAAAATAATCCCACTGTATATTTGTGAGACGCTGCATCACAGGCGACCTCAAAGTTACGGAACATCGACCGAAGCTGATCTGGTGTGTTAGGAAACACTTGTTCGTGAACTTGCCCCTGCCCTGGGCTTGATGAAGTTTCCTAATCTACTGAATGACTGTCAAACCTACCCCCTAATTGTTCGGTATAAAAAACGACTAACGTTACTGTAAATTTTGTACTGGCTAGTCAATACAAAATGTCACAACAAGTTTGCTTAAACTGCAGAAGGGAACGAACTGTTGTAAAACTGGACGTTTCAGGAATAAAACCAACCGACACTACCTACATTGAAAATCCGACGGATCCTATGCCACCTAAAACTGATAGAATTTATGAGAAAAAGGAAGTATACAACAGCCCCAGAGAAACGCATTAGATATCATAAGTACAGATTTCTTTCACAAAATAGGTAACGATTTCCGAAATAATCAAGGCTGAGCCATACCCACATTTCTTTTTTCTCCGATCTAGTTTTCGAGTATTGGGGGATGATTCTTCTTATAGCCGTGATAAAAAAACGAGTGCAGAGAAAATAACAGAAGTAACTGTTCAGAAATGCATAGCACGATTCACAATAGCACAAACTAGGATGCTTGGTGTAGGTTACCGATCAGTGTATGCGCTCGCCTTCATGACTCACAAATGCTGTTTGGAAATGTTTGGAGATAACGACTAGTTAGATTTAGTGGCGCGAGTATTGCCCAGTTGAGTTGCCTGTTAAATGAGGATAAGTTATGGGACCAGGCAGCGATGCCAACAACAAATCCATTAGGTCGTAAAGTCTGTCTCTTA
>JTDE01002632.1:45760-72557 GCA_014338405.1 Paragonimus skrjabini miyazakii
GCGAGACAACATGATATAGGGTTTTCCTGGGGGACCCTACCCGGAGCCAATGACTCAAGAGTCTGACTCACTTGGTAATGAGAGGCTTGCCTAGCTTGAGAGCGCAGTGCATAAGACATTGATGTCTGATTCTGAGCACTGCTGCGTGCAGTGGATGTACTCGAAGCTACATCAGGCTTTTGGGAGATACCAAATTTTTTTCGACCGTATTGGAAAATACGCCGGCGGTCACGGTCAACCGTTAGGCGATGGGAGTGCTCTTTGTTTGACGGTACCTTTTTAACCCCTTTTCTTCCTGATACGGAAGACAGCAGTGCCGCAACTATAAAAGTAGTTCCGCTGTATGCCCATAGGATCGTGCCTCGTTACCTAAGCACTCCTACGCGGTCAGTAGTGCGACATACAATCCTATGAGTGAAACTGCCTTTCGTCTGACTGCTCTCCTTTGGCCTGTCTGAAAAGGTTGCATCTGGAAGGACCGGAGTCCCAGACAGCATAGTCCGCCGGATCAAAACAGTACACAAGTCCGACCACCTCGCCAAGGTAGCAGTATAAATCGGGTTCAGTAACACCTATCAAAGTAGAGTGGCGACGCATACAAAACTGAGATAGAATGCTAAAATATTGCATTGCTGCGACCGGGGCTAGGGATTGGGGAGTGTAATGGTCACTGCCGGTTCGAGACCCAGCTACCTTGCGCAAAATCTGAATGCGATGCAAAAGCTGACTGCAACGGACCATGTAACTTTGGGAACAGTTCAAAACCGACACCAAGTGTTTAAAATTCGTTACTTTCCGAAACGAAAGCAAGAAGACGGCAGTTGTGGCGCTAAACGATCTCAAGTTGATTGAATTCCCATGGGTTATTCCATAGATAGGTAACAACAGCAAAATGAAGAGATACAATCGGTCCAGAAGTTTCAGCATTTCTGTTGGCTGGTTTGAATCAGTGTGTATTTTGTTTGTTTCAACGCGTGTCACGTTTAAACAACCTGTTTCACTCCAGTGCACGTTGTAACAAAAGCTGATGCTACGCCAATGATATCCTGACTGGTCATTTGGTTGACATGCAGTTTACTCGAGTTACCAACACTGCTTGAGTGTAGGCTTCCGTGAATCACTGATTGACTTAATGTTGATGCGTTCGTCCAGTTCAATCGCCTTTATACTGAGCACACTGATGTTCATGAAAAATCCTTCAGGAAATGCAAAAAGTACCATGTTCTAAGGCTTTGGACAAGGTTAACGTATGAGTAGTAGACGAAGTTGAATAAACACTACAAAAAAACTAGAACACAGCTCCTGAAAAGTTACTGTGGATGATTTATGGTTGAACGAAGTTCTTTGCATATTATAAAATACGTACATTATAAAAGTCAATTGATGAAACTACATTCTGAGAAGTCTAATAGACACGTAACTAACTTGTCTTCCGTTTGTCAGAATATTCCACATATAAAGATCTTTCAAGTGGATTAAAACTGCATTCCAGCGAACAAGTCCAGCGGCATTAAAACATAAGCACAAATTGTTCGGTCAATTTTTAAAACTGATACAAACCGCGAGTGACAACGTTTGGTGGTCTGACGTGAAATTGGTTCACCTTGAACGTCAGTATCGTACAACCACGACAGTCCCTCAAGACGAAAACACACAAAAGCGTTGGAAGAACCCGAAAAAACGATACTATGAATATTTTTGATTTCGACGAAGAGGCAAATCAAGTTGCATTGAGAAAATGTTGCCTAACTTGAATGATTGTTGAAATTGCGTGGTTGATGACACAGCTGGTGTTTCTAATGTGTTCGATTACAGAACAACAGAGAGATTACAGCTTTTGCAACAAATGAATTTGATTGGTTCTATAACAGCACTCAGATGCTCTCGCATAAATTAACTGTTATGGACTGCGAAAACTTCACAGAGTGCTAATGTTTTCGGTTTCATCAACGTTTACTTCAGTTCAAGACAACGAAAATGCCTAATTAAAATACCAGGATCTGTGAAGCAGTCTGTAAGCAAATATCTATTAAATGTTAGTTTTCAATTAGCTGGACTCTTTGAAGTGGTCATTTGTCACAAGAAATACATGAACAGCATGGGAGTTAAAACACTAGTCACAAATAGATCCCTATATTAGTCAATTCGTATATGTGATTACATCAGTGATAAACCACTCGATTTGCATATTCAAATATCTGGGCTCAAACGACTGCTTCTAAGAAATCACGCGCTAGAAGCTATCCACCCTTCTGTGATACGCAGATGATGCATTGCCGGTGACTGACATTAAAGAAGACGTTCTGATAGTACCAAGCGAGTGACACACCAAAATTCTATTAAATTCTGGATATGAATGTAATGACTCCATTCTGTCCTTTAATGTCCACATTATCCGAAGGCCTTATAAATCAGCACGACTGAAATTTCTGAGGTAGATGGCAGTAAATAATCGAGACAACTTGGCTACTTGAAAGTAGTCAATTGCTTTAACGAAAAATATGGTATTCAACATGAAAGCTCAGACTGCCGGCAATTGCGTACCTTGCACTGAAATGAATCCACCAAATAAACAGTCCCTAAATCGAGGTCAACAGAAGTTCCAAGGGAAAAGATCAATCTGGAATTTGCAGCGTGGCACTGAATCTCCACCACTAGCGGCGTAGTTATGACAGTGAAGATAGTTCAGAACCTTTATAAGCTTATCGCTTTCTTACTGTCCTGTGTGTAACGCCATCGTCCAGTCGACTTCAAAAACGTAACACCACCGATCCTTCCTCTCTGGACATTTACTATGTGAAAACTAAAATCGGAACAGTGTCTACTAAACAGAGTTAGTGTAATCCAATACATAAAGCTATACAGTACACATTCAGCCACAGAATGAGAAAACAGCAGACGACCACATTGAAGACAGTGAAAATTGTCACGAGCACATCAGTGCATGAGTAGTGCAAAAACGACTAAGAGGAAGAATTCGAGGAAGCAGAGAAGAAACCCATGGATGGAGAAGTAAAGCAGAAATTGTTCACCGCATTGTTCAGTTCAGTGTGAAAAGTCGAACCAACCAAGCTCCATGTACTCCATCTTTGCGGTATCTGCACAAACAAACTGTGGAGGACTACAGTAATCAGGCTGATGCGATAAAACGGTTGCTGATTGTTGTGCCCGAATCAACATTCTTGAGAATATTTTACTACCGTATAATCAAGGAACTTATTAGAATACTCGTAGAACCTAGTAAGATATGTCACTGCATTTGACCAATAAGCCTTATCATTCATGATTGACAATTTTCTTATAGTCTAGTAGTATGTGCGCACGCTCCTAATGTCCAATGAGCAGTATAGTGACTGCCCGAATGTGTGGCACTTTATAGTGCCTGGTACTTAATTTTCGTTTTCCATGTTTGCGCTGTATTAGCATAGACAGAATTGTATTCGACCACTAAGATACAATGTACGTCATTCCAAATCAGTCTAAGTTTGTACGCTTCAACTGTTCAAACAGTTACGTATCACGTTAACTCTCACTCACCGACATATACATTTTTTCAGCTCATCGTCATTCTGAATGTCCAGATTTTTTTAACCTTTTGTAAATAAGGCTGAACGTAGCATCACTTCGACGTAGATACAACGTAAAACACAACTATGGACAATGGCTACGCAAAAGATTCACGGCTCCCGAGGCAACGCAGTATTTTCAATATAACAAGGGTGTGTATTGCTTAAGCATACTCCCCATAAACCTTCACATAGGTACAGCGGTCTCTAGTGCAGCTGCTAGAAAGCCCTCAGTGTTGCAGTCGAGGTGAGCATGTTCTAGGAAACCGTATACGTTATTCGAAGATATCTGTGGGTTTATGAATAGACGCGCAAAGCTGCCACGTAGATGTACCGCCCGTAGCTCCTATAACTGCCTAACATTTACCACACTTGAATACTTTTGTGTCGCCCCATGTGATGTGCGTAAGACATTGGCCATTTCATAAGGTTCACTGATAACTGTCAACAACGGTGTTTAGAATGGAATCGATCCCGTGGAAGAACACATGTAATGGCTTTACCAACTGCTTCCAAGTGAGAATTCCGTGGGTTAGTACCATGATAATAAAATGAGTAGACGATTAAATATTCGTTGAAATCCTCTAAATATAAGCTAGGGCAATTATGTTTCTAAGGGATACGAGGTCTATTGATAAATGAATTGAGAATAACACAACGTTATGAGCAAGTTGTAATACTCTACGTTTCAACCACCTCGGGTGGCCTTCCTCAGGAGTGTCTAGTTCTCCAGTGTCTAGACAGAAACGGACGCGTTTTGTTGGCTGCGGTTCCGTGAAAGCCAAAGATGATTAGTGAACCTGTGGTCGGTCGCGTAAAATGTTTTAAATATGCACAAGTAAAGCCGATTATGTGAACCTCATAGTCAATGCATGGGAGCACACATGAGTTAATTACCGGCGTGAGATCTTGTACACGCAGAGACGACCTGGACAACCGTTTTATTCGCCTACTAATCTTGTTGGTTATTGCCTGTACACTCTACTTTATTTACACTGTGTGCATCATGTATCCCCCAATAGTTGTACCATGCACTCACGTGCGAACGCAGGGGAGGTGATTTGTCTTACACAGTGTAGGTGGGGTCAACGCGCCCTCGTCAACCAAACACATGAGAATAAACAATCTTTCGTTCAATAGCCTGCAGTTTCAGTCTTATGGAAGTAGGTGAGTGAATTTAAAATATTCTGCAATAAGAACGGGGAATCGGCAAATAACAGCAATGGATTGTGTAATCTTGTAATAGAATACCAGGGTCAGGTCTAAAACCACGATTAGCTGTTGACTGCGATTGATTACCATATCACGCAGTGTTACCATCCATTAGTAGGGACGGTTGCAAACCCCCCAATCAGGTAGATGGCACATACCAACCTTACCCGTTAGGATAGTCAAGATGTTCGCAACTCGTGACGACGTCAACACTAGATCGCCTTGCGGACTCTTCCAACCACCATCGGACTCAGTAAACAAGATGCGGTATGGCAGACGTTGCGGCAACTTATGGAATACGTGGTCCAGTCAACGAGGACTGTGCATTTCCATTATCTCGGTTATCCGCAGAGAACCTGCACATTTCTCAGAAAAAGCGCCGAGGGAATATCACGTTGCTCACACTACCAGCCCCGTTGATGCAGGTTAATTGCCGGAGACAACGGTGGTCGAATACTAAGAGTCTATATACATATTTCGTAAGAATGGGCCGGAACTCTGAGTCGCAGAGCAAAACTGAAAGCACACATGCATTGTAAACTCTGTCTTTAATCAACAAGTGGACGGAATTACGATACCACAATTGACTTAGGTTAACGAATGCACAGTGTTTTCACTAGCTTAGTGATCATCTCATCATCAATAGTGTAACGTGATGAGATGACATCACCCAAATAGGTGAAGTGATAAACAGTTTCCGAGGGGCTATTTCTAATAACAAATGCAGGGGCAGTGCTAACCCAATCTTGTAACAACACTTTGCACTTTGAAAGTTCATATTGCACAAACCAGCCATATCATTTAATGGATTCAGCATGATTTGCACGTTCTATGTGGAAGAACTAAGTAAAGTAATATTGTCTGCATACTCAATATCAGTTGACTTACTACTACATAGAGGCCTCATTCAGTGATCATCGGAACCTCTGAGCGATCTTTCCGAAACATTGTTCATGACAAAAGTGAAAACGAAGATGAAGGTCGAGTACCTTTGTCGAGCTCTCGAGATAACAGCCCATAGATTCGTACTCTGTACTCAAAGTGGGCGAGTTCAATAAACTGAAGTTATTCACTGAGAATTCTGAGACAGAGACAACCCCGGGGAGTGTGTCCAAGAATCGAGTCAAAAGCAGTCCTTAGGTTTAAAAATATTACGATGGTTGGTTGAAAACAAGAGTACTGATGCTCCACTATCCACTGCGAAATACAAGTATAACCAATTCATTCGAGCCAAGACAAGAAATATGCCCGCTGTTCCCTTACTTAGTTCGCTTTGTGTTTCCGAAGCCGCCGTATTGTGAAACATGTGAGCAGTTTGAATGTAATGGAGACAAGGATGATATCTGTGTGGTTGCCACAACGTCTTAACTCTTTTTTGAAAATGGGAATGACTGATAATAAGCACCAATCACGAGGCACTTGTTCAGTTCCCCATATGGAACGAAGAACTGCGGTCAGTTCGGATAACAATCTTTCACCGCCATTTTTGAAGAGTACCGATTAGACGTCCATGCTGGGGGCACTGGAAATGTAGTGTTGTAATGATGAAATTCTCCAAAATATATGTACCTTAACTTACTTCTGTTCTAAATACCTCAATAATTTAGCGTATCCATGAATGGGTCACAGAGTCAAACGGTTCCTGAAAGCCAATCAATGAAACATGTAAATCTCGTCTCCTGCCTTTAGCATTCTCAATCAGCCATCTGTTTAGCACACCATTCTCAGTAACACCTGATACTCCGCACTGTATTGAGTACATTGGCAGGCTCACTCGCTCAATCTGTGTTAAGACCAGGAGGATGGAACTCGTGCAGATCTGATATAACGCGCTGGGACGGCTAATAGGTATAAATGAGCCAACGGCGTCGTCGACTGGTTCCGTTCCCGGGACCAGTGCAGCGCCGGCATGACATGAACGCAAGTAACTGTGATGTTCCTGACGACTAGACATCGATACCTTGTTTAAGTGTCACCTTGATGACTGTAAAACCTGCAACAGAAATGGTGGGCTTTGTACGGCCCTGATACCTGATCAACGAGCAGTTTTTGGAAGGTCGACCTGCCACTTATTTATGAATCTTCTTGAGAGTTATACCCTTTGAGATTCTACTGAAAGCAATTCACATTTTGCAACCGCACACTAGATAAATTAGGGTTAGAAGTTCTACTCCTACAGCATTTGTTCAGTTAATTTCTTTGTGTTGTCCGCTGGGATAAAAACTTGGCAGCCGTCGTGATTCATAGTTCCCTCGACAAAACGACAGACGATCCACAATCAACGGAATAAGAGAGTGATCCCAGAAGTAATGAAAAAAACAACCGGGAGGACCTATGAAAGGAGTTGTAAAAGTACTAAACAAACCGTGATTTTTCCCTCTCCTTTCAACTATGTAAAAGATGATAGTCTAGAAGGACTACTCGGAGGTTCCGAGGATCCTGGAGTTAACCTTCTGGCAAATGATAAGCTAACTAATAGTGGTTACGCGGACGATAACGTATTAGTTTTTCTACAAAGAACGTGTAAACCTTACCGAACAGATCGAATGACACAGCTGGTCTGTATGGAATGCTAGTCAATCAGTCTAACTAGTCAATAACATGCTTTACGCACCTTGGGGGTGAATTGTCAGCTTTTAACCTACTCAGATACTTCACAAATGGAGGTCAGTTAACTGATTCACAAAATAGGAATAACAATCTTGCACCTCAGGGAAATGCTAGAAACGGTCACATTGGGTATCAAGTGTGAAAAAATCTACTGAATCAATTCTGTGAATAATTCAAAAATATGAAAACTGTGGTTGAGAAGAAGTCACGGGGGAATACAGAGTAATGAAAGAGTAGTAAGATCGAGTACGTGGAATTAAGTATTCGTATTGGCATACGATGGAAGATGTAGAAATAAACTTAGGGAGATCTTTCGAAGAATTATTACAAGATTAGGTTGATAGTCATTATATCTTTGTTGCAGATAGCCCATTCGAGGTTGTCGATCGCTCCACTAATCTGGGTAGCGTCAACTAATCAGCTTTTAGTATTTCTGATGTAGTAGTCGTGAAGACATCGAATGTAGTACGTATTTTCTCTAATCCATATCATTTGCGGTGTCGAAAAAACATCCGAATGTCACTTACAGAAATGGTTCACAACGCATATGTGCGCTCAATTTGCTCCACGGATCAAAGACCTAGCCCACTCGTGAGAAAGGTGCATAGAGCGGATAAGCATCAGGGAGAACCATTGATGTATTGCTGTCTATGATGATGGTGACGACGAGTCGAACAAGGTTGTCTTCATCAATTAGCCGGTGTCGAATGGATTGACTGTGTGAGCAATGCGACAGTACGTCGGCATGTATTTACGGAATGTGCAAATTCACAGACGACCGATGGCGATGACGGAACCACGGGCTAGGAAAGCTTCCACTGTTCCGCTGAGCAAGGTTTATTGGCGAAATCTGCCCGGCAGGAGGGCTCGCGACCAAGCACAATACTTATTGGAAACGCTGAGTGGTATGGCAGTGTGTTTCAGCCGATGTCAAGTCTGTATCAGCTAGGAAGTTGACTTTTCCTCCTTTTCACGAATTCCCATTAATTTCTTGTACTGTTCTACTTCGCGCATTTGTACTTGCTCATTACTCCCTGGTTTCATGAACCGTTGTTGAGCCTAACAACAAGTCGAGGCTTAGTACTCATTGGCATGGTTTAAAGCTGAAACTGATGACGATGATGATGATGGTTGGTCGGAGAAGTTGATCGGATTGTTTGTTTTAATCGGGCGTAAGAGGATCTGCTTCTAGTCATGAACTTGGGCGTGAAGTTTAAGCCGGTAACAAAACCTTATGGATTATGGGTGCAGTAGTCGACGGGGACGAAGAGTCCATTGTTCACATCCTACTCATGAACAACTTTATGAACAACCAGCCCCCGTCTACCTGTAATAGTTCCAGCGGTCCATGTTGGATGTCAGTTTCTGAAATCCTTTGCATACACAATGTCTCCAACGCTGAATCGTTTCCCAGACTGTTGGGATCGTATTTTCAGTGCTACCCGATGTTCGTAATCAGAGTGTGGTTTAGACAACATAATCTCACGTTTCGGCCGTATTTTTCTTCCAAACGAGCATTCACTAGGTGAAACATTACCCGGAAAATTTATATTTGAGTTTATTCTATAATCAGGTAAAAACATATCCATGACGTTATCAAGATATCGCTCTCCAGATGTGTTGCTTCACAGTATCCACAAATATCTCAGCTAGACCAATTGACTGTGGGTGATACGGTTGAGTTCTTAGGTGCACAATTCCATTTGTGGAACAGAAGTCTGAGAACTCGCTGGATCTGAACTGGTCACCGTTATCTGAAACAAAAACCTCGGGGAAACCCAATCCGCAGGATAGGCTTCTCAGATAACGAAAGGTGAAGTGGCTAGTTGATCTTTCTATGACATCAACTTCTGGAAAGTTAGATGTTGAATCAACAACAATCAGAAGATAAGCATTACTGATTGGTCCAGCAAAATGGAGATGGACTCGGCTCCATGGCTTTTCTGGAATGGCCAAGGCTGTGGTTCGACTTGTAAAGGTGATTTCGAAAATAATACACACTGACTGTACCCTTTAACCAATTCTTGAAAGTCGCTATCCGTAAGAGACCAATAAACGTAACTCCGTGTCAGGGATTTCACCTTAGTTAATATAGGGTGTGCTTCATGAGACTGTCTTCAAACTCCTAATATAACTGAGTTCGGGATTATTATTCTTTCACCGAACAGAAAGCATTCATCTATAAATCACGTCTCATGAGAAATTCTCGTAGCTGCGGTTCGCGAACGTTTTTTGGCCATCCGTGCTCTAGAAAGTCATTGACTTGGATGATAGTATCATCAACATTAGAAGCACTTTTGATCAAGTCTGCAGTGATAGTTAGACATACAACACCGTCTTAGAGCATGTGCTATACTTCTTTTTCAAGGCTGGTAGATGCAATAACCAGCTCATCGTCTGTTTTATTTTGTTCAGCAATTAAATGAAACGATACGTCTGCGTGTCCAAATTCTGATGAAGACTTTTGTTCAAACTTGAAGTGATAACCAAGAAGAGTGGTGACCCATCTTTGGTGGCGGTTGGCAGTGTATATCAGAACGCCCTTCACGCTGTTAACAATGGCTAAGAGCGGTTTATGATCGATCTGAAGTAAAAATCTTCTGCCAAGAATCACCTTATGAAATTTCCTTACAGTGATAATTAAGGTCAATGCTTCCTTCTCAATTTAGCCAGAATTCCGTCCTGCGGAGGTTAGCGACCTGCATGCACCAGCAATAGCTTACTATGATCCATCCTAGGACCTGTGTAAAATTACAGTTAGTATTCCATATTCGGACGCATTTGCTGCTACAGTAATGTCGAATGATAAGTCATAATGTGTTTAACAATAAAGGTGATGACAAAATTGATTGTGTGAACTCAAAATCAGTTTGACATTCAGGAGTCCAGTTCTAGCTGGAATCGCACAGAAGTCAAGTGTTTGATGGAGTACGATACACATGCATGCCAGGTACAAAGTTATTGTAGTAATTAACTATAACCAAATATGACTGAAGAGTGGTGGCATTTCACAAATGACTAACTTCTTCTGTTGCCTCTAAAGAGTCGATAATAAAACCTAGGTGACGAAATGGGGGACAGAAAAATGAACATTTTTTTCATGTGGATGTGAAAATGAAACTGTTCTATACGTTTCATTAGCTGGTTTAAATGATTAAAATTTTCTTCAACACTGTGGCTGACGATTATGATGGCGTTCTATGTAAACGATGGTGAATGACAATCCGGAAAGCATTATATCCATGATTTTTTGGAATATCGCCAGAGCACACTTCACTCCGAATGATATTCGATTATGGCGATATAATTAGTTATGTGTATTTATTGTTAACAGTTGTTTTGACTCATCGTCCACTTGAACCTGCACGTGAGCTTCAGAGAAATCAATTTCCGAAAATGTGCCTACACTGCTGAATTTTGTGAATAGATCCTTAGGTACCGGAAGAGGATATTGATTGGTTTTTAGTTGAAAAATTCGCGCAGATGCAGAGTGATTCGTTCGACTTTTTCTCAACCACTACTGGTATTGCCCATTCTGAATAGTTAATGGGGCCAACGATAACTGCCGATTCTAGGTGAACCAATTCTTTACTGACCTGTTCAGTGGAAGTATACGGCAATGGTTGTTGGGACCGGAAAACGGCTTTTGCGTCTTGCTTTAGACAAAATTTCGCCTTTGCTGTAGTGCTTAATCAGAGGCTTTCAGAAAAACTGTGGTATGTTCTATTTGTAGCTGGGCGATTAATTCAGAGGTTACTACAGAATGCTCGAGGCCATTGCATTTCGTTCTCACTTCACAAGAAACAGTCAATGTCCTTGGCAGTCCAATGACAAAATTTGTTAATGGAACTAATCCAAAGATTCACTTTTTTAATATATAGAACATCAATCAGATTACGTGAGCAATCGTTCATGACGTGCGCCGCTGCTGAAACTTTGCGGTTCATGTAATAACCATTTGACCACCAGAAGAATTATAAGCTGGGCTATGAGAAGGTTCAAATTCTGGACACCCTAAGGCTTCTCATAAACAACGTGTAATAATTGTAATGTCTGCAACAGAATCAAAACGGAATACGGATGAAACACAATTAACAACAATGGACATAAATTTACTTTTAGGTGCAAAATCTGTGGTGGCAATGGTAGTAAGGACAATACCAGATGTATCAAACGTTTCCGTACGATTCATCAAGTGTTTGGGATAGTATGCTTTGGTGAAAGATCTGCTGTTTACTACGGTAACAATATGCTTGTTTGTGTCCTCTTCGACCACACATATTGAAAGTTCGCTTAAAATACGGATAATCTTTCACGGAGTACCAATCTGCACATTTCCAACATGCCAAAGGAGGCTTTGACTGACGGTTTAAAAAAAAACGAGAAAAGAAATTCGCGATCTTGACGCACTTAGTGTAAATCTTAATCAGTTAACTTCGTTAACCACTGAGCCTACCGCTATCAACTGGGAGTCAATTTTTATATTGGTCATCTTTTGGCATTCCTCTGTGATTATGTGAAGGGTGAGCTCTGATGAACTGTTGAGAGAGAAATGAAATCGCTTACCAAGGGTTTGGTCACTGTAGATCGGGTTCGTCTCCCAGGTTGGAGCCTTCACGACTCACAAAGTCGGTGACTGGAGAAGTTAGGTGAGATGATGGCTAACCGAGCTCAGTGGCGTGGATGTTGTTGTTTGACCGAGTTGTATTTGAAGTGAGTGCATTTAATGACGCGGGGCAGTGAAAGCCTTGAGGAAGCTGTCTTGCTGATGACGCCCTACTTTCACTTACAGCTCGGTTGTTTGTTTGCAAGGTGTAGGCGCCTTGATGTTGTATGTTTGAATGTAGACGTAGCTATTTTTAGTGCTATGTCCCCTCCCTTCTCCCTTTTTTTCTTCTCTCTTTCTAAACAGGGTTTGTTTCTTCTTCTTCATGGTTGTGTGGCAGTTAATCATCAGCGTGTCAACCACTGAGGTATTGCTGTCTATGATGATGTGATAATGATGTTTACGTCGCCACTGACGTATTCCCAATTCGCCCACAGAACAGGGAAAACAAAAACTGCCTGAGCTTTAGATCAGTGTATGCCCGATTGCCAACGTCGCGCACCCAGTTCATTTGATCACACATCAAGCCAGAGCGTGAACAACGCACATCTCTCTAAGCCAAACACAATCAAGGTCAACGCATGTACGAACGACAACGCTATCTGCCCATGATGTGGCTGTTACGGCCTCCAACAATCAGTCCTATGCTTTTTTTGAAGACAGAGACTTTACGCTTACATTAGGAAGTTGGTTAGCTGTATTTTCTATTTCCCTGCCTTCTGTAACCGGAGCAATCGTAACACGATAGGTTCCTGAATGTTAGCTTGACGATGAGGAACAGGCAGTTGGGTGGGCGTTACACAATGAGACCAACAGCTGGATATAACCGCATGGTGGTTAAGCAAGCACGTGATCACGAAATATGAAGAACCTGACCACTCCATTGAGTAAAGTGGGTAGGTGTCGCTTGCCTGGCTGGGGTCCCCGTGATCACTGGTTAGATACGCTATGAGATGGCGATGTGCTGCGTACTTGCATCCATACCATTTTTAGTTCTTCTGCCTAGTCCTCAGTTATTATCATTATTGTTATTATTATAGCTATTATTACTATTACTGAAACCTTTCTGGCAACATTTCTTCTTTCAGGGTATTCAACGTCACTGTTGAGTTGGGCGAAGGGCAATCAATAAATTGTGTCGGCCCAAGCAACCTGTTTAACCCGTAATATTAGTGAACTTGAACCTAACCACGTCAGTGGTTTCCGTAGGAATCATCTTCTGTAAAAAGTGTCTCAGTTCGAATCGTTTGTGATTAAACGGTAGTTTATTTGAGGTGTAATACAATGACAAACCAGTGTCCAAGTGATCTGATCCACTTTGGACAAACAACTGAAAAATGTATGTTATGTGGTTTCGCACAGGTCTTGACAGTCATAAAAGGAAGATATGGACACTAAAACGTATAGCGTATATACCCAGAAAAAACGCCGTCTAGTTCTGCAGTATGTCACGGACAGTGCGATTCAACGTTGCCGGAACTGGCAAACTAACCTTGGTACAATGCATAAAGTTGTGCAAAGTGTAACTGATCTACTGTCATGTTCTATTCTGCGTCCACCTTAAAGACTACTTTGACTCTGACGACACTATATAGTAAATATACTTATAGAGGCCAGCGTATTTGAAAGTCAAGGATCGTCAGCATAAATTCTAAGTGACTACCCTACCGACAATCAGCAAACTTTTAAATCGGCCATCTTTGTTACGTAGCCCCTTGATCACAGGCCCCAGAGTGACTATTTATAATGCGTTAAAGAGTGTATATGGGCTCCAAACTGATATGGGTTAACTTCATACTTACCTTTCTTCACAGGCCTTTGTGGGTGTAACACAAATGTCTCGTAGAATGCGGCCGCTGAGGCGTGTTGTCGCAGTATGGATATGATTGGACCTAACTGGATTGAGCAAGTGAAGGGGATTTTCGTGACCATATAGCCTCTGAGTTGTGACCGGATTTCGTAAGAGTGTTGGGTGTAGTTCGGTAATTGCTGTCAAAAAGCGAAAAAAAAGATGTCGGTTTGGAACAGACGTAATACTGTAGGGATGCGAATCTGAACACTGAGGCACATTTTTTTTAACAGAGAACCGAGATATCCACATATGTCACCCCTAGGCCTTAAAGATGATTGCAAGAAACTCACAAATTCCGCCCCGTTCACGAACTCTATATCGTTGCCTACCAGTTCTGCACTCATGGATAAAAAATGAACAGGGCGATTTGTGGCGTTCATCTCACACGGACCAGAGAAGCACATTTTACATCAACTGCACTGCTTGCGGTCACACGTGCATCATTTCTACAAAGGTATATTAGCTAGGTAGCCATATACTTAGAATGGATATAACAAACTGATGTTGCCATGGGCGTCTCGGTGAACACGTGTCTTGAATATGGAACACTTATTCGACCACCATTTCCAATTCGTATTCATACACGTTACCTTCGAACGCGTCAGCAGTTCCGTGTATGGAGTGAATGTTCCTGCAATAAGTTCTTATTAGCTGCGACATATGACAGTATGTTCAACGGAGACTAACTAGCTCTCTTCAGCTTACTAGACAATGGATTGTACATGGACTGGATAATCGAAAGCTTGTAGTGTGTAAGAGCTTCTGAGGTAGAAGTGTGACTGATCTATTCGCATTCCATATTTCGATCGGTCACCACCCGTTTTGATGTTTGTCAGTCAACACATCAAGTTATACGGAAGTGGGCTGCGTTGGATGACCGAAGGAAGGTCACGTGTAGGAATGAGCAAGAGACGTCCGAATGAACAACTGGTATCCTCCAAGGGTGGACCACGTTAACCAAGAGAGTCATGGCGACATCAGCTCGCTTTAGATCTGGGTGAATCGGTAATCAGTCGGTGAATGTCCGCAAAAGTGCGGCAGCTTTGGATGACAACAATGCAACCGTCGCACTCCCATACTTCCCCGTCAGCCCCTTTCGAACAGCAGAAGCACTAGACTCGAGTTTCGTCCTCATTGGAGCTCATCAGTAGTGAGTATCCTTGCCACGGCCGGGACTAAAACTCCGACCACGCTTTCATGAGGCAACCCTGACCTCACATTAGGCAAGACTGAATCATCATACGTGAACGCCCAGCCACATTCACTTGTGAGCAATGCTCTGTAATCAAAATATCGCTCAAGAAGTTAACGATTTCTATGTTTTCAATTTAGAGAGAAGTCCTAGTCGAAGGGTCATCGATTGAAGTCAACAGGATAGTTACTGTATCTCCTGTTGAGACGATCGGGCAATCAGGGCGTTACTCACAAGCGACTGCACCTGAGCGTTCACGTGTGGTGATTCGGTCGTGCCTAATGTGAAGTGAATGGCGCAGTCGTCAACACGGTTACCTCATGAAAGCGTGGTCGGAGTTCTAGTCTTAGCCGTGGCAAGGATATGCACCGTCGACAAGCTCTACCAAAGGGAGAAGGTCGAGTCTAGGGCTTCTTTTCCAAACAGGCCGACTGGTAAGTCTATGAGAATGCGACGGCTCAGCAGTTTACATAAAATGTTTTCCGATATTGTCCGAACTGAGTATTTCAAACCGCCTTGTGTTTAACTTTGTCCAAGAGTGCAAAGCACTACGAAAAGAAAGGGGGGAAATGAACTTGTGGCGCCTTAAGGTTATAGTTAACATCACCACTGGACTAACTGGATCAATAATTACGCTCTTGGTAATAAAAAGTGGAGGGTGTAGCTTGGACGAAGTTAGCTCATTCAGTCTCACTAATATAACTTTTACCAGCGGTCACCTCGCTATCACTTTTAACACTAGACAAGTGAACGCTGTGACAAGTGGTGTCGTTATCTACGTTCGGTCAACCAACAGTGATGATCTCATTCCTTCGAGAATATGTAACACTACTGCTCTACGAGTCTCCGCTCAACAGTGATCCCCGGTGAATCCAGGGGTTGGAGGTATGCCACAAAACCGGGTCATCACAAATATGCATTACGACTAGAATGTTGCTGTAGTAAGTAGCAGCTATAAACACAGTTCTTACAATTAAGCATATAAACTGGAATCAAGTGCCATTCCATGACTAGGACATGTTCGTTTCTAGTTATTTTGATTAACTGAATGGCAGCCCCTACGCAAAGTGAACTTCCACTGCTCTACAGAAGCACGACATATTAAACTACTAAAAAGCCGTTCGATTTTAAACTTACAGAATCGCGTCCATCCACATCGCTTTCTTGCGGAAATCCCACAATCACCGGTTCACGCAGCCGTGTACTAACACGGGTCGTTAGGTTGGAAAATGTAAGGGATGTCATACTTGTCCAATACATCAGCGATGCCTAAAAATTAGCTTCACAGTGCAGTCTTTGGATAAAAGCGGATTTCAGTAGGCATGCGTTAGTCTTTAGCAACGGTTTCTAGCAATCGTCCATTGCATTGTGACCATTTGCAGTCTCGAGCTGAATGAAATCACCCCCAGCCGTTTGTGATGCCTACATGGTCATGAAGTTAACAATCAAGTATTCTATTTATCCGATCTTTTGTATCAAAATCACAAGCCATTATTTATACTTCACCATCATAAGCTGACCACAGCCTTGTCAGTAATCAATGGGGTCATCCTCACCCATATGCACCGTGAACAAGGTGACTGGATACGCAGACAAAACTAAGGTTTTATCAGAAAGACAACCGTGAGCATTATTTAGCCAAACAGCGATTGAAGAATGAACAAAATCGCTCTGTCGGGGGTAAGCTAACCCTACAAACTCAAGGCTAGACTTTATCCTGAGTTGTAGTGTAATACTCTCGTCGAAACTCATGCAGCATGTCATCCACGGCATTTCACTTTTCAATGCACCGTACAGTATGTGTGACCTGTACGGAGCGGGCCGAAGGGAAGGAATGATAAGCGCAAAAAACGAGTCGATGAGATGCTTGGACGATCTGGTGTGTAATGAGATACAGTAAAAAAAAATAACAACTTGATAACAATGTGTCGCGAGGGTTGAAAATAAAATGTTTAACACGTTGTGGCCATGCCTGAAAGGCGCTTACTTCTAGTTCAACCACACAATTCGAGTGGGCCATTCTGTAACTTAGTGTTTCAACCAATCTCCACCGGTAATAACACTAACCACCTATAAGTGTAAGCAAGTTGCGATTGATAGCAATAGTCGGCTGATGAGCAAACTCTAACCAAATAAGTCAGATTCTTGGCGAAGTATCCGGGGTATGGTAGTAGCGGACTGAAGCACACTTCTCGAACAAGCTTACGTATATGGTACGTTCGCCACCTAGTGTGGTCCTACCGTATCAAATATACATGCGTCTTCTTCACAATCGATGTAGATGCTCTTCACATGCTTGAAACAATTATAAAGAAAATGGACATATCGGACGAAACCAAATCGACGCGTAGCATGGGACATCAAAAAAGTATACTACGGTGTCAAGAATGCATGACCACGAACGAAACATCATCGAAAAAGGTTTCATATCATGCATCTACATAAAGTTTTGTTGTTTAAGTCGATCAAAAGCAAACCCGGGGACTTACGCAGCCAGTAAACAAATCTAGGGAACAATATCGACTCACCAAGTGTGTGTTGATACCGTATAGGTGTTTTTGGTTGTGCCGACTCAGAATGAGTTGAATCAAATCCTGTTCGCCCTGTTCCTCGTTATCCATAAAATCCACATTGGACAGTCCTGGGTAGAAAGAAAACAAGAAAACAGTGGTCGATAAGTTCTCATTTACGGTCAAATGCCGAGTGGATGAAGTAACAAAACCTGATAGCCATTAAAAGCCACAGGAAAGTTGTCATGTGAATGTCCCATTTACAGCTAAGTTGTTTGTTTATTTGCACTGTATCTATTGTGAATTTTATTGTTTGAATACAGACCTAGAAGCTCTGTGAATGGGATTCTATTTCTAGTCCGTCATATAAATATAAGCCACGTCTTTTTCTCACATGGTTAAATAGCAGTTAAGCGCCCGTGTCAACGATGAAGAATCTAGAAAATGTCAAAAACCACCTGTTGAATCACTGAGAACATACCAATTTTCACAGAATAGGTTGGAAAATGTTTGTCGACCGCAACCAGTCTAAACAAAGACGATGAATGGTTTAGGTATGATAAAACGCTATCCGGTCTTGCCAGCCTCCTCGTCAGAATGCGCACCAAGAAAGAGGCAACAAATCCGACATGAACGGACTCCAGGGTTCAGTGGTACCGTCAACCAACGGTCTGGACGCTGGTCGCCTTGAATGACCTAATGCAGACCAGTCGGTATAAAAACAAACAAACTATTGGTTGCCAGTGAATATCAGTCTAGAACCCAATGGGATACTGTAATCAGACAAAGTTGCGATGTGTGTAGAGCCTCAGATATATGGACACACAAACCGTGTAAACAGAGAAAAGCCGGGTCTCACCGGTGATCTGTTGCAGCTGATGCAAGGCCTCGGTCGGCATGGGTATTGGGGGATCCAAGTAGAGCACGAACTCGGCCTCGATCGCGATACAGTTGATGTCATTCGGTTGAGCGAAATCCGGTACCCTGTGCCACGGAGAGCGATAGTCGTGCAACGTGTATTTTGCAGGCAAGTCACAAGGTGGGAAACGTACAGTTAGCTAACCGACCAAGGCCACCCAACTAGTGAGATGTGGCCAAAAAACTGATGAACCACAGACTAAGTCGGCAGTCAACTTTAAAAACACACTAGCAACCAAGTTCGCAGACATGTTTGAATTCAATAAAAGGACCAAACGAAAAATATACCGATTTCCGTGAGCATCCTCTTGAATTGTGACCAATGGCATAAATGCCAATTGTTGCAGGTTCGAACCAGCGAAAGGGACACTTGATCGCAGACCAACACGGGCCACAAATCCACCCAACAAGCCATCCGCAGATCCGCGCCCAACCACGGAGGTACTGCGATAGACTGGTTTCTCAGTTGCATTGACAGAGGATACAGTTGCACGGTAAACAGCTGCCTGGGCTGGAGTGACCAAATAAGTGAGCTGGGCCAGACGACCTCCTGTCCGACTACGAAAGTGACCGACCACAGATTGATTGACGAATTGCTGCATTGCAAACACATCACCTGCACTGGACATCTGGTGTTGTTGCTGCTGCTGCCTTAACGAGGCCAAGGAGGGGAAAGTCGTTTTGGCTAGATGTTCGGGATTCGAATCAATAAACTGTTGAACTTGACTTAGCATAGACAAATCTTGCTCCATCGCTTCTAGGCACATGTACGCCCGTGCCCGGTCGATCCTGTGATAATGCAAAAAAATGAAGTAATACGACAAGCAGTGACAAGAGTTCTTGCCTGAAAATTAAGATGCTGGCACACAGATATTATTTTAGTCCTTGAAAAATCCACTTGTAGAACAGTAGACGTGACGAACGATTGTTTTCGATAATTCATCATCATATCAATACAATTATATAGATTCAGCAAAATCAAAAACAGTGTGTACACAAGACAAAGAGGTTTAGCAGAATGTCATTGGATCAAGCAGAACGTTACAAAATATCCAGGCCTGCATAGGTAAGTCACTCAGGGAGCAAATCACCAGTATTAACGATTGGTGGTTTGGAGTTCCACCCACCGTTACGTCACAAAGTTATCGGTTGGAGTTTGGATGAGCATACAGACTGATGGTGTGACCTTTGGCCACGGCAACTGCAGGGCTTGCACGATTTTTTTGTGTGAACACAAAATCGGATTGCGTAATCGAATGGCGATCGATTCAGCAGTAGCCAATATTCGTTGTCTGACCAGCTTTGGGTGGCTTATCGGGACTTTGTAGACAACACGGAACGCCTGAGTGGGGTCAACCCGGTGATCAATATCTGCCAGATGTGCGACGACTGCGCTGTTGATGGATTTAGTTGAACCTATCCCGAGCCACGCTGGATGGCGTTCTTTGATTCGTTTTGACAAACGCCTCGTCGTACGACCTACATATTTTGCTGTACAACAGCAGGACAATGAGTATACAACCATGGATTGGTCGAGGACAGGGAGTTTGTCTTTCAAGCTCAAAGTCAGCAGGAGGGATGTGGTGAACCAACTGCGCAGCGTTGCCGCGGGAAATATGCGCCTAAGAGTCTGATAAAGTCGACGGTTTAGTGTCTTTGTTGCAATATCATTCTTAAAAGGGAGACGGATGAAAATAGCCTTCTTTTTTACCGTGGTAGTCTGACTCCGTGGCTTAGACACGATCATGTTCCGGGTTATGAAACGATCCGGGTAGCCATTTTCTCACAACACGTTGGCGACTGTCTCCAGTTCCCGGTCTATTGTGTCTGCAGAGCAAATATTCATCGCTCTACTAGTCAGGCAGCGAACGAGGTTTCATTTTTGCTTTAAAGGCACGAAACTATTGAAATTTGTATATTGCCCAGTCCAATTCGCTCTACGATAAACGGAGCGTTGTAAACTACCACCTAGGCGCCTATTCAGATTCACATCTAGAAAATGAAACGAGTTTTCTGATTCCGTTTTAGAAGGAAACGTGATGGCGGGGTGCGCCTGGTTGAATGAGTGGACGACACCAGGTAGGTCATGCTCGGAATTCATTAGAACGAAGATATCGTCGGTAGAAGCACAAATTGCTAATGGACTGGCTCAGTTGTTGACTTTCAAGCTTGCCCATGAGAATATCCGCTAGAAGTGGGCCCGATGGGGACCCCATTGCTACCCCATCAGTCTGACGATAGAGTTCGTTGTTAAATTTAAACTGGACGTTGTGAGTACATCGTGGAAGCGGTCCTTTCAACATGGGTGTTCGTATACTGAACTGAGTGTTCGCTTGGTCGATATATTCACAAATGAAATTGACAGTCTCAATACCCAAGATCCATAAACCAAATCATCCGTTAAGACCTATTCTTCATATCTGCAATTCCCCGTACCACTCAACAGGAAAGTGGTTAGCAGAACAACTTGAACCTATTCGCCGGAAACTATGTCCTCACAACCTACGAGACGCGTTCGATTTTGTTAATGACGTAGAGAATGTTAATACGCATAGTCAGTACATGTGTTCGCTAGATGTCTGCTCGCTATTCACAAGTGTCCCTCTGCTGGAGACTGTTAATTTCATTTGTGAATATATCGACCAAGCGAACACTCAGTTCAGTATACGAACACCCATGTTGAAAGGACCGCTTCCACGATGTACTCACAACGTCCAGTTTAAATTTAACAACGAACTCTATCGTCAGACTGATGGGGTAGCAATGGGGTCCCCATCGGGCCCACTTCTAGCGGATATTCTCATGGGCAAGCTTGAAAGTCAACAACTGAGCCAGTCCATTAGCAATTTGTGCTTCTACCGACGATATCTTCGTTCTAATGAATTCCGAGCATGACCTACCTGGTGTCGTCCACTCATTCAACCAGGCGCACCCCGCCATCACGTTTCCTTCTAAAACGGAATCAGAAAACTCGTTTCATTTTCTAGATGTGAATCTGAATAGGCGCCTACATGGTAGTTTACAACGCTCCGTTTATCGTAGAGCGAATTGGACTGGGCAATATACAAATTTCAATAGTTTCGTGCCTTTAAAGCAAAAATGAAACCTCGTTCGCTGCCTGACTAGTAGAGCGATGAATATTTGCTCTGCAGACACAATAGACCGGGAACTGGAGACAGTCGCCAACGTGTTGTGAGAAAATGGCTACCCGGATCGTTTCATAACCCGGAACATGATCGTGTCTAAGCCACGGAGTCAGACTACCACGGTAAAAAAGAAGGCTATTTTCATCCGTCTCCCTTTTAAGAATGATATTGCAACAAAGACACTAAACCGTCGACTTTATCAGACTCTTAGGCGCATATTTCCCGCGGCAACGCTGCGCAGTTGGTTCACCACATCCCTCCTGCTGACTTTGAGCTTGAAAGACAAACTCCCTGTCCTCGACCAATCCATGGTTGTATACTCATTGTCCTGCTGTTGTACAGCAAAATATGTAGGTCGTACGACGAGGCGTTTGTCAAAACGAATCAAAGAACGCCATCCAGCGTGGCTCGGGATAGGTTCAACTAAATCCATCAACAGCGCAGTCGTCGCACATCTGGCAGATATTGATCACCGGGTTGACCCCACTCAGGCGTTCCGTGTTGTCTACAAAGTCCCGATAAGCCACCCAAAGCTGGTCAGACAACGAATATTGGCTACTGCTGAATCGATCGCCATTCGATTACGCAATCCGATTTTGTGTTCACACAAAAAAATCGTGCAAGCCCTGCAGTTGCCGTGGCCAAAGGTCACACCATCAGTCTGTATGCTCATCCAAACTCCAACCGATAACTTTGTGACGTAACGGTGGGTGGAACTCCAAACCACCAATCGTTAATACTGGTGATTTGCTCCCTGAGTGACTTACCTATGCAGGCCTGGATATTTTGTAACGTTCTGCTTGATCCAATGACATTCTGCTAAACCTCTTTGTCTTGTGTACACACTGTTTTTGATTTTGCTGAATCTATATAATTGTATTGATATGATGATGAATTATCGAAAACAATCGTTCGTCACGTCTACTGTTCTATGATTCAGTGAGAATTTTCGCGAGAAATCCACATGTGTCGAAAAACATTCAAGATCAAAACATGGACGGTTGAATAGAAATGGACTTGATTATTAATAAGTTTCTTAAAGTTTAGTGGACAAGATCGACACGGTCGATTTCAACGATTACAACTAACATAAGTAAGATGGTGCTCTGAGTGGTAGCGAAGCTCTGACGTCGAACTGTAAGAATGCCTGTTCGAGGCTCGGCTGCCTTGGACGTCTGAAGAGTTCTATAGGATTCAGCTAAACGTCGGCAACAACTTATAGCACAAACGCCGAAAATTAAACTTAGTTAGCATGTGCAACGTCATAAACCTTATATCGGTCACATTCTTTTGTGTTATTCATCTGATCGCGACCACAGTAGTTATTCATGTATGAACTGGAATGAGAAACACAGTATAGGATAATGCGTTGGGATGACGATTACTTCAGTAGCGGCTAATTTGTACTGTCAGACTGATTTGGGATGATGGATAGGGAGTTGTCGATTCAGTCATTAATACCTACCATGTGAAGCCGAAGCACTGGTGACTGTCATGTTAGCTGCACTACCAAATAAGGCAATATGATGTTCCTTGTGACGCACAAAGAATTTCTCAGTCACCCGACCTACGTACCCAGGTGTGCAACATCGGGGAAATGAGCATGCATGCAAGAGGCAGTCAGGTGTTACTGTAAGAAATGGTCCGAATATCAGTTTCTCCGAAGTAAACTGGTAACGAAGTACATATAATCTTCTGTATCAAAGGACCAAATTGTTGGTTTCATTCTTGAAATACAGATTTAAAGTCAGTTATATCTGGGCGATAAAGCTATGAAAATTTATGTACTGATCGGTGATCTAAGTCGCAGTTTAATAAACACACTTCTCTATGGATCAACATGCGCTCTCCTTCAAGACTGTGTCTATGAGGTGAAAACACATTCACTTCCAATGAGGTTTCATAGAATAGAATTGTTAGATCAGCAGACTGTCCAGACAAGACGATAAAAATAACACTAACATATCAGCCTGTTATTGAAAACTTTGTGTAACTGTTCTGGCGTCCACATGGAGATACACAGCTTAGAGAATATTTTAACGCTACTACATATATTTCGCGATACAGTGAAAGTTTTAATTACTGTTCAAAGTACAGCGTCAGAGCGATTCCTCTGGAGTTAAAAGTGACAAACGTACTGCTTTAGCTTACAATTGTGACATGTAGACAAAAATAAATGGACGGACGGTTTAAAAAGCAATGCATATAAATAATATCTGAAACGGTATGCGGAGGATGACCACGTGGTTACGAACGATTACCGCCATAAACACCATAACTCTCATTTTAAAAAAAGCGGCACCAGTAACGATCGACGGAAGAGGTAGACAATTCCAGATGGGTCTCGGAATATGTTACCTGAAACCAGTTGAGATTCAGGCGGCAATAATGTAACGTAGTCTAGGTGACTTAGAATAACAATGTTCACGATTCAACTGCTTTTGGCTACAATGTTTTCAGATGACTTATGCTCTGACAACCGAGCGATTAATTGCACCAGAACGGAAAGTAAAGATTACTTTGACGCAGTAAAACTAACGGAGAAGCCAACTTTAAGTCAAAGTGACTACACAAAGTATTTCCCGGCATCCTGATATCAACAAGAACGAGAAATGGAACATACACGCCGCGCACATTTGTCGATCTCGTTAGAAAAACATAAAAATGAATCAGGCTGATGAGTTTGCCTGGAACTCGGCGCATGCCACGTAGACCTCCTCTAATGATTAAGCACTTAAACACTAAGACAAGCCGACGACCTTAAATTGGGCAAAAGGAAACTACCACCTAATGGTCAAAGACCGGACACTGCGGCCATTCGGACTGGTCAGGCAAATTTTTAATCGGTCGCACAGTAATAGTTTTCTGTAAGTCACCTCGTCCTGACGGGCAGAACAGTGTGCAACACCAAACGTTATCCGATGTTGTTTAGATAGACGTTGCCTAACTCCAGCCCTATAATAACCGAACATAATCTCCAAGTTTTGAATGACAGGGGTTATCTATTCAACTTTATTTGCATGTCGATGCGTTGAGCAATGGGCAAAAGCTCTCGACTAAGGAAGTCACAGAGGTTAAAAAAAATATATCAGAACCATATGCTGCACAAAACCCGGTGGCTAAAACTATGGGTGTGGAGTGGAAAACGGCCTAAAGCGTGACATCCAACAAGGTTGATACCAAGGAATACGTTAATAGTGGTCGTCTCGAAGTAGATGCCATTTAAACGTAGAACAAAAATTCAACTGGGTCAATAAAGCAGTGTTTTAATGGTTCATAAGAATGCATTATACATCTACAGTCAAAAGGGTTGTGTGTAAAAAAAAATGAACTTTGTTGTCATAATTAAAATACATAAAATTAAAGCATTTAAAACGGGTTATAATGCCGGACAGCTTACAATAGGTTGACTTTGTATGAAGTAAGCATGATAATTCACAGCACTTTTGTGCAGATCTGTGGTGAAAAGAGGGATGTCCCACTCCAGCTCTCCCTAATCTGACAAACTGCACAACTGAACTTAGCAACTTAACAATAAAGGGAATACCTTCAACGAAGAGGAGAATTAAAGAAACTATAAGGGATGCTTTCTCGTTTAACAAAGCTAACTTTTCTCAGTCGATTTTTGTAGCAGCATACTAACGCTGTTTTCTTAGTATGTTAATTGTAACAAGATTTTCAACCTCAGCACCACGAGATCAATCGTTGTGTATATTCGTTGTTTGCCAGCACGAATCTTCTACACACTTCATTCGGTCGACCGGACTGAGTTGATATCACTTTCTCACCAGGTTTATATGTGCGGTTGGAAACTCAAGCAGAGAGACAGGCCGAAGTTAGAAACGCAACCTTGCACAAGTTAACTTTACGAGTAAACGGTGGATATGCAGAATTAATTAAGTACGGTTGTTTGCAACGTATCTATTTCCCAAAATTTCCGACACACAGAAGCAGTCGTAATTTTAACGTTAGTTGTCTGTGAACACACAAGGATAGGCAGATGCGCATTGGCGAACTGCAGAATGCGTCCTGTGGTGTTATTAAAAAACATACTGGCGGTATCCTACTATGCGAGGAATAACTTTGTGATGTGTCCACGAATCCTAACGGCCAGACACGTAGAGTCTACCTAACTACAGGAATATTTTTAAATCACGTGTACTTTCTTAGTGTACAGTTGCATTTCCACATTTCGTTTATATCTTCGTCCGTGTATTTGTCATCCTGACCGTCTTTATCACCATGATGTGGTGGTCAGGTTTGTGTGCTGAATGATCCGGAGGGTCATATTGGCCAAGAGTTCGATCCTACTAGAATAAACTAAGTCACAAACGCCAAACAGAAGTAGTCAGACAAAAAATAGTTATGCTCATAGAGTCGTATGTCGTACTGCTGAGTGTATACGAGCCTTGGTGTACACAGTTATCGCTGCAACATGGCTTTCCTCTGCGTGCGGGATTAGAGAGTTAGCACAGATAGCCTCCGACCGCCCAATAGTGACCGAGACTATGTGGTCGAGAAAACTGTAGTACTCCTCAGAAGCACGATGTATCTTCAATAAAGTTACTGCGTGCAGCAGTAATCGGAATCAGACATCAAGGTCTTATTCACTGCTTCCCCCCGGGCTGTTTGGTCTCCCACTGCCAAGTGAATAAAACTTTTGAATCTCTGGTTCTACCTAGGGTCCACAAAAAAAATATTGCATCATGTTGCTTTGCGGATCGGGTTTTTCAGTCACAGAGTCCACCTGAGACATGCTCGCAGCCGCTGTCTATTGGGAGACAGAATATGTGGTCGCTGTTAGATTGATGTGGCATCAGACTTCTGGATGTCCTCGCCGCATCGATTGCAACTAATCCTTGTTGTTTGACACTGATGCCACATCCCTGAGAGAGACAACGCTTGCGGACCAGAGTAAGATCCGGGAAGTAGGCGGTAGTTACACTTTCTACTGCAATGGTTGACTAGCCAAAGGTGCACGGGAACACGGAGTCTATTTCTCAGTCATTGGTCGCATCAATTCTTTGATTATAGGTGAACCACGTAGCACCAAACCTGAACTCTGTCTGTCAGCTCGCGACCCTGTTGAGGTGATTCTTAAACATTCCTGAGTGTTCATAGTCCAATGGATTCAGTACATTATCAGTTTTCCATCAAAATCTGCCCGATACCGATAAGTGATTGA
>JTDE01002633.1:19721-78143 GCA_014338405.1 Paragonimus skrjabini miyazakii
ACAGGGAACCTTCAGCCAAGAGTATATTTGACCGCAACCAAACGTGTTCCAAAATACGCTGGAAAACACCACCGTATTTATAATGTTCAAGCGGAGGCTCATACAGTAACGGAGGCTCATACGGTAATGGAGGCTCATACAGTAACGGAGGCTCATACAGTAATGGAGGCTCATACAGGAACGGAGGCTCATACAGTAATGGAATGAAAAAAAAACATTTTTGGGTTAATTGTGGCATTATCCCAACAGCACCTTGCATTTACGAGCGTATGTCCTCTGGGCAAATGATAAAACAAAACGGGCACGCACAACAGCATGGTCTGAGTCCAGGTGGTTGCTGCAAAAGGCACGACAGTCCTTAACAGAGTGGTGCCACCTGTAACTAACTGCTATATGATCCAATTGTGTCCACGGCTGAGAAGCACACGGAGGTCTCCAAGTAACACAGTGCTTTTCTCTGTGTTGGAATGCGATGCTCGAAATATGCAGACCGTGGGATGCGCACAGCTACAGCAGTCTTTCGCCATTCTCAGTGCGTTGTGTCAGGACACCAAACACCTCCTACCCGCTTCTCCTCCGGAGAAAGACGACTGAGCATTAAAATCGCCCGCTGGTGTGATAATGTCTGAATGTTTAGTTTGCATCAGAAGGTCAACCAGGGCGTCACAGGACACATCCTTGGTACAATCCAAACAGCTGTTCGTTAGAAAGCATACGCCGATTCAATGAATATAGGACGCTTTTCTGATTTGTGTTGACTGATTTTAACCGACGTATTGAGTCTGACAGCGCACAAGTGACTGTTCACTGGGATCCAGTCGAGCAAACATTGCTCTGCTGTGGAACTCAGTGCGATTCCCAACCCAGCTTGACCGCGAGATTTAGCTTCAGCGTCACCAGAAACCCTGAGACAGAAGCGCTTATATGGAAAATGGAACGCGAGCTTATTCGTAGCATTTGACAGCACATGCAATCATGCACCTTAGTTTGTTTAAACACTTTCACCTTTTCACGGTTGGATACTGTCATATTGGCAGTTGGCGGTGATGTGGCAAAATTGGGAAGTTATGTAAACTGTTCATCTGAACACTTCATTTGCAGTTGTAATCTTCGGTTACTTATAATGAATACGTGTATCGCCTGATACACGGGCAGGTTCTTTGTCAGACAGCCTGCGTGAAGCCGACGGCACCCATGAGTTGGAAGCGTCCACATTAAACAAACGCAACCCTATTTTCGGAGTGTGCATTTCTCCTTTGTCCTGTTACACTGATTGTAACCGCCGTGACGCGATCTCTCGACCTGCTTTCTGTTTTTTTTTACCGTGTTTAATTTCGCCGAAAGTTTAAATTTATTCGCTTGGGATGAAGCAACTCGTTGAATGACTACACTCTTGTTCAACGATGCTTTGAATGTATATTCCACTGTTAAACTTATGGTTACCGGTGTAGTTATTGCGTGTAACTAACAAAAAGTTTATTCCAACTGTAACTCCTATCTTTTTGCTCTCGATTGTAAAGTTTCCGCATGTCCACTTGGTCAACAGAGGAACCATTTTTGCGTTTGATTGCTGGAAAACAGTTCCCTTCGGTTGTGGAATTCGAAGCCGCCCTGTCAGAGTTTATGGCCCAGTCGTACACTTATTTTGTTCGACGCAGCAGTGCTCCTGCCAAAAAACATAAGATCCGCTATGAGCAAGTGGGTAATTGGTTTCTTTGGGTAATACTTTTTATTTGTAGATGTTTTACTTGTGCGACCATTACCCACGTCGGAAGAGTGTGAGCCGAGGGCTACGCAAGATAAAGTAGGTTTGGTATTATGAATATTTCCGTTACTGTTTCAGTCACAAGCCAATGCACTGCGAGGCCAGGTTCACGATGCGACGTTCACAAGACAAGCTAGTGGTTGGTTCATTTTTTATGGAACACAATCATGAGTTGAACCGAACTTTGTTCGAACAGAAACCAGTCAATCAGCGATTGACTGCTGAAGAGATGGAGGAATTGAGACCGATTGTTCGGATCAGCACGAATAAACAATTGAAGCAGTATATCGCAGAGCGCTTTTCAAAATCGTTCTCCACCCAAACTGTTGTGTATCTGCGCTCTCGACTGTTGAATGAGTGAATCCGTTTAATCGTGTATTCTGTCCAGCTTCGGTGTGTTTGTGTGTGTGCATGCATGAGTGTGATTATGCCTAGCTACTGTACATAAAAATGTGATGTAATACATACGTTTTTCCTTCAGTCTTTTGTTGCTCTTGATTTCATTGTGTCAGTTTGGTAACCGAATGGTTGATGTCAGTTTACTTTCGTTATGCGTAGGTGTGTATCTGCGTTTGTCAGAAACTTGAAGGATCTGTCAATCCTTTTGAG
The DNA here is from genome assembly GCA_014338405.1 of Paragonimus skrjabini miyazakii. NCBI lineage: Eukaryota > Metazoa > Platyhelminthes > Trematoda > Plagiorchiida > Troglotrematidae > Paragonimus > Paragonimus skrjabini miyazakii. Next base: position 22,096 of record JTDE01002633.1, read on the forward strand.
AACTTACTATTTAGGTACTAAACCACATGTTTCAGTAGTCCGTTTTTCATGAACTTAGATGTCGAATCTATTCGATTTGCCGTTCATTCCTTATCGGAACTAAGTGCCAGGGTCATTTGTTCGTTTTCGTGCCTACTCAGATGCGTATCATTTTTTATAATGACCTACTTCCGTTATCTTGGTGACTACTAGGCGTTACCATCTAGTCAGCGTGAATTCGAATAAATAGTTATGAAAATTCATCACTTTTCTAGAACTGGACCACAGCGTGTGTGCGTTACCAAACTCAACAAAACTCGGATCAGACGTTCTATTTGTTTGGCTAAGAACGGGTCGCGTAATCTTAAACTGATATTCAAGTGTTTGTCTTTCCTGTCCACCAACGAGTTGCACGAACCAGCGCCGTCATTTGGTCAGTACCCAAATACCATAGACGTAAGTTCTGCAATGCATCAGGAGACAAACTATGATGAATCCTAACACATTCTTCAGAGCATGTATTTTTGAGGGTACAGGTTGGTTCCTCCAATCTGGAGTGAAACTTAGAAAATTCACGTTTAATCATTCACTTCCGACCATTCTTCAGTGAGGGTAGAATCAAAATGAACTAGAGACTAGTACTAGGGATCAGTTCAGAACTCTTTACTGCAAGTGACTGTAGAATCAGACAGTCCGATCCACCTAATTCTTCGGTTTATACATGCATGTATATGTAATCAACTTCGGAAATATTTTTGCCAATTACATGTTGAATATCATGGTTTTGGACCATCAAAACAGTACGACACCGTTTAACCATAACAATAAGATTTGATGGTGTGTTGTTACTGATAAGCAGTATGGCGCTTGATTGATTTCAGTCAGACATCAGTCATGTTCTACCATAGCGATCGTATTCAACTAGACTTTCTAGCTGTTCACTTTTAAAACTGTGTAATTAATCCTAGTTTCGTTCCTATTAAAACTCGCCGGTATTGCATGCTTTTGCTGCGACCATATTTTCATCAGGCAAACATAAAACCAATATCGAGCGATATCACTGAAAGAGACGGTCTGTGTTTACGGTGAGTAACTAACAATAATCCGTGCCTGACGTAGCACATTACACATTACTTTTTTGAGAGGGACAAGTCTGCCAAGATTATCATTCGTTTTGTTATCATTTCTTGTTGATACTCGAGCGTTTTAGTTTTCTACCTCCAAACAAACCTAACATGATACTTCACTTTTTCATCCCAGTAGGCAATCACTGAAACTATGAATCAAGTAACTGTGGCTTGAACTTAAATTATCAAAGTGAAATTTTGCAAACGGAACGTTGTGATCAGATTGACTGTCCTGACAAAGTGGTAAGTAACATTGCTGTGTCCACAACAGACGCTTGACCTGGGGAATTGTTTATACCAAGACATTTGTTACAAGGTTGGTAAAAGTATAGAACGACGAACGCAAACACTGTTTTGCACGCTTGCCGTATATCCACATCCTTCTCTTTGGCCACACGTAGTGTATATGCATGTTTCCAGTAGTCGCTTCTAGCCTCCAGTCTTACTGGCGTTGTGGTCCACCTTTTAGTTTCCGAGTGTATGCGTCACGAACGAACGAAACTGCGTGGTATACAACGTCATCACTTATTTTGGCGATATATGAACAAATCTACTTTGACAACTATTGTGTTTTAATCAATCTATGATCATGCACCACCAGGAGACTCTACAACGCTCCACGGAGAGGATCAAAAAGTATTATTGGCTGTTACCCCTTTACATAGGTATACATTAAGCTGCAAACGTTAGGTTCATTAGTTTTGAGTCTTGAGTGGCTGACTTACTTCCACATTCTTCTGGTTTTGCACTGTGTGACATACTAGCGTTGTGTAATTGTCGACGGCGGTGCGAAGCAGGAGGACACGAGTCGATAAGAACAACGTGTGAGCGATTCTCCGGAACACTAGATGCATAAGGTAACAGCTGAAACGATCGTGTTTCGCATGAAACTTTTCAATGAAAAATCTACCTTTGGACAAGTGGTGGCAGGTGCTGGAAATGCAACTCGTGTAGCCCAATCTTTGTGGGGCTGATGTCTGTCTGGCAAGTATAAGATTGCTTCTCTTTGAACTACATCACCAATGGGGGAAAAGTGTGCATTGTTAGTTGCGTACATTCCATTTATTTGTGTCAAAACATTTGTGTACAAAACAATCTGTGGTATAGATATGATGGCTAACGAACAAAGGAGAGAGAGATACTTATCTGATTCAATTTAGATAAAGATGTTAGTTCCACGGGAAGTTAGTCTATTGCGTCAACAATTTTGCGCGTACAGCAAATGCACTGTTTTCCGAAGTGAGCTAGCTGACAGACTTTTCTGAATGCGGAGGCTGCGATCAACTATGAGTTCGGTTTTTTAATAATCTAAATCCCCGAATTTCTATTAATAGGTTGAATATGAGTTTAGTGTGTCTTTCTGTCTGCTATTGATACCGGTAAAGCTTTTCCATTGCATCTTGTTTTTACACGACTAGTGCAAAGTCTGTATCCTGTTATTGGTCTCCACCACGAGTTGATCTGCGATCGAATTTTCGTTTCATTACGCTATCTGTGGGTCTGATGAATGTAATTTCAAAATATATAACTTACTCCACCTTTATGTAACACAGAATACCGAGAGCATATTTTAAAGTCAAACAAAGCAACCAGTAGTCATTCGTGAAAAGTAAATTGTCGTCAACTTAATGTTTGTAAAGAATAGCTGGGGCAAGTTATCAATTCTTCTTGAAGAATTCCTTTCATTATTGATCTTAGTGGACTTTCCGTTACCATAACTCATTTCTAAACAAGCCTTTCCGATTGGAATATGATGTTTTTTTAAGCATACGAGCTTAAGACCTTCGTGATTTTAGACTAGTAAAGAAATGGGAATGTCGTAACTTAGAGTGGCATCACATAAGCAGTCAGATGGATCTTTTATGAATACGGAACGAACGTTAATGGAAAACTTTTGTGTGACCTGACAGAAACTTTCCGTAAGTCTCCCATTGCTGAAACGGGTGTAGCTGAGCGTTTGCATACGATAGTTCTATTAGTGCGTTACGATAATTCAGTCATGCGTAATGTGAGGTTAGTGGTCAACATGGTTGCCACATAAAAGCTTGGCTTGACGCCATTCACTACTAACGAGCTGTAACGAGAACAAAACTCGAGTATATATATTTTTTTGAAAGAGACTAGGGAAGAAGAAACGCGACATCCATGATCACTTGTGAGTAACGTTTGATTTATATTAACTGAAATCCGCTGCTAATCTCCATATATCTTGCGTTGGCCTAAGTGAATCACTCACAATGTAGTGTCAATAGTGTTTTTGCTGGCTTCCGTGGGTCAGTGAGCCATCGTAGGACCTATTATTTTTTGTTATTATTATTAGTGGTAATTCAAATCGACCACTTTCTCTGTCTACTTTGTTTCCATGGCTAGGTTGCATATCGTTTTTATGCTTGGCATGTACGACTGTTGAGAGTAGTTGAAGTGTATACATGTTACTTACTTTTATCACTGTTAGTGAACAAACTGAGACAATACCGCGTTGTCCTGACGTTGGACACACAGTGATAACCAGCTGATCGACACATTCATCACCAAGGTAGACAGTCAAATGAGAGCGATTTACCAATCTTAATGGGAAGCCCACGTGAATGGCTGTTATTGACATGAGCATTGTCGTGAACGAGTGGAAGTTTTTGCGTTTGAGTTCTGTCTAGTTCGATGAACACACCTTTTGGGTTAAGACCGCGTAAAACATACAGGTTAGCCAGACGTAATCCATGTTCACTAATTTTGCGAAGAAACAAGACCTATTCCAACTTGGTTCTAACATTTTTAACCTTCTCGAGAGGTTAATGATTTCTTGAATTAGTTGCCTATTAACAACTGGACGCTACTTTGATCAAGTTTGCGCTTGTTTGAATTTTACAAAGTACTGATCAGCTTTACTTTTTGATGGTAGGGTAAATTGGATCATATCATGTTTTGTTTATCTCCCTTCCGGATTCTAGGACTGATGTTCCTTTTCTAAATAATTCTCCGCTAACATCTGTTAACTGATGACCTATTGAGTTTAAGGCGTCGCATCGGCTCTTCCCATGCCTAACTCTATCCAAGGCCGAATAACTGGGAATTCAACAACTATTTCGAACAAGCTAGATGTATCTATACAATGTCGTGTTCCGTTACTTGTGTGGAGTTTCTGTGAACGAGTCGGCAATTTGTTTTCCCTACTTATCTCATCATTTTTGTCAGCTTCTTTTAAAGCTAGTGTTTCATACTAGATGAAAAAAAACAAAAGGTCACGGTGTTTCCTTCTTATCACAATTTTCATAATCGCCACTTTCGTTAGTTGTTTTTAATCTCCGATCTGCTCTTGTTTTAATGCACCGCGTTCCTCCCTACATTGACAGCACCTTTGAAAACTTTAATGTTTTTCAGTTATATCCCTTATGAATGTGTTATTGTTAGACAAAGCTAGCCCTCCTACGACCTCTTACACACAGTCCCAGAATTAATCAATGATAGCACTCTACTGTGCTGTGCTCCCGTGACTCAAACAGTCTACAACTGGAGACGTTGAACGTGGTGACTGACCGGTTTATTTTATTTTGCTGTCACCATCGTACGACTGTGAATTGGTGACAACTTGGAAGTATTGTTTTATTTTCAGTAAAATTTCCTCCGCTGTCTTTTTTTGTTTTCAGATAAGAGTTGTTTCATTGCATGATTACACGGCAGCCGCCTGTCATTCCCAACGGATGATATTTTGCTTGCAATGATTATACTGAATGTTCATCCGACTAACGAGCATGACGTGATCGGCTTTTGTAGACCATGAAGTGGCTTTGTAAGAGCCTTGTCGTTTATTAGAGATAACTAGTGATTTCGTTTCAAGAAGATGAAGGACTGTCGCCGTTCGAGGGTAAAACGTTGTAAATGACCAAATTGTGGCACTCCAACAGGCGGTTATTGAAGGCTGTTGTTAGAAAATAAACGTTACCTTTTAGTCATTCTCTTGGATCATACACCTTAGTTACGCGCTCAGTCGTTTGACTCAAAAGCGAGAAAGACAAGAAATCGGGCAACATCGTCTATTGAAAAAACGAGTCAAAATTAGGCCACAGTGACTCAACTTATAATACGAGGTCATTGCCATACATGGTCGACAAGACGCGAAACAAATCAAATGAAACGGTCATACAGGGCGAATCAAATAAAACGGTTACATATAACAGTCAGGTCGGCAAAACAAACCACACGTTACAGGGGGCATCAGAAGGCAACGCAAGAAAGCAGTCCAGATAACGCACAGGTGTTCGGCTGCACGACTGCAATCTGATTGGCTGAGTGAACCATACCACCACCCACGGCCATACCATCCGAACTGAGTCGATCGATCGGTATGGCGTGATGCGTCCTGGCCGCCTCGTTACAAAATGCGCCTCCTGACACATCCAATCCGAGTAGAAGTATTTTCTTCGATCGTCATAGCAGTTAGTACATTCCAACCCACGATACTGCCACACTCACCTAGCAAACGGCTGATTACACCTTAGAATGAATAAACACGTTTCATCGGTGACTTTTGAGCGACATAACCTTCGTTAACCCTGACAGACAGACTTCCTGGACCGTCAACCACGTACTTATTGCAGACTGTCTGATTGATCCGGTCAACATTCTTTGAGTGATTGTACGTAATTGAAAATCCGCTATTCTGAGGACACTAGTTACTGTTTATTACATGTCGTATGTTATTCCTGTGCACAGACACGGCTAACCGTGCCTCCTGGTCCATCCGATGATCATATGTGATATTAACTGACTAGCTTCGGTCTGTTTCTGTTGGGTCTTCTCACCAATGTGAGTGCACGCAACGGTGTTACAGGCTTTCATTAGGTGGCTTCTTTATCTGTCATGTAGTAACTTAGTAAATTACAAAATTAATTTGTCATATATGTGGTTTGTCTGTATTACGCTGCTACGAACTTGTTTATACAATACAGATTTCTTGCTTCCCATTGTTTCCAAACATGCCCTCTTGCATCCGAAATCACCGAAAGTGATCCTACTGGATCGAAGGCGGATGCGTGTTCATCCCAAGTTAACTTGCTCTGAACTGCCGAGTGGTTTAGTAGTTTGTCCAAGTTATGCATGTTTGTCGTGGCATCAACTCAACGGTGCATATCTATTGTAATAGATGTGTCTCATGAAACCCGGCAGATAGGAGTAGTGATAATCGAAAGTCACTTGCGTTATTGATATGTGTGATCGAAAAATACGCTCCCTCTCACACATTTATTAGGTTATTCCACCCATAAGCGTTTTAATTGTACATCATTTGTATCGTTTAGAAATCTCGTGTTTGTTTCTGTTTAATTGTAGATCAGTACCACCAAATGACCAGTCACGAGCTTTGCCGTTCCTTAAAGCGAAATATTCCAGAAATATGAGGCCAAAAAGTGTCCTGTTTTGGACCTTTCGAACTATTGGCTTTACACGTCCACATATAAGCAGTAAATCAATATCTCTCGGTTAATCGATCGTTTGGTACTAGTGCTTTATTTTCGTAAAATATGTCCAAGTCTTGAAGGTACTATTTTGATTCGGCTTGAACAAGTATCAGTTCATGCATCCATTTATCAACAAGAGTTGAACAGGTTTGCTTTATTTGCAACGTTGTGTAGATTGTGTTCCCTTCTATCGGCACCCATACTTTCGTCAAATGCGCCGTTATCTCAGCGTTCGCACTTTCATCTCAAACTACCATTCGAATACGACTAGGAATTGAACTTGAACTCGAAACTCCGCGTACGTAGCAAGGAAAACAGATCGGGCTCGCTGTAATAATTAGTTACTATATATGGCAGTATCACGGGTCTTAATAACATGGACTATGTATTGATAGTTTAAGTAGTCACTGAGTGTTAACAGTACGACATGAAAGAGCTTATCGTGCTATATGATTAATTAACAGTTGACAGAGATAGGTGACGGGTAGGAATAAACCTCACACAGCAACCGCGAGCCAGATCCTGCTTAGTCAGTATGGCATGGACGTAAGTTTGATGTAACACTTAGATTACCGTTACGTTGTGGTTTGGAAAGTTGATGAGCGACATACTTATTCGCCAAGTAAAATTGCCTGAGAAAAACCTAATTTAAACAGTACCGATCCCTGTAGCGCACTTAATGTCATAGCATTTTTGGCGGGTACACGGGGCATTTCTAAACGTGAAACTTTTTTTCTTCCCGAGAAACGAATCGGCTTCCAAGAGTTTTCACGTTTGCTTGTTCGCTTATTAATTCTGTTAGTTACTGATGGGTAGTCAGGGGTTTGAAATTCCACTTGAAGTTTGTTGGTGTTGTGTTGAGTACAAACCTGTAGATGTAAGAAAGTCATAGCACACTTGCGCTTTCGCATGTTATCAACAGTTCATTCATTTCAGGCTCATTTTGCCTGATCAACAGTGGTGCATGCTGATTACCTCAGGAGAGAAACACATTATCTTGACTCATTTTTTGCACTTAGGTCACATGTGCAAAAGCTTTTTATATCTTACTCCGTGCAGTCCAAATCGATGAGTTGTGTCGATTTACTTTCCTACTGTCTGCTTGTACTGTTCATAAACATGTTGACACACTGTTGGTTTTGAGTACGCACTTGGACAGTGACCAAGGTAGTCTGTCTATAGTGTTATCCTTAGAGCTGTCTGCCGGTTGATAACTGTCTAAATTGCATACCAACTTACTTCTTGGGGGTGAAGCTCTGGTTCTTGCTCTTTGATGTTTGTAATTGATCTCAGTTGGGTGGCGCTCTGTCGATTGGTAATCATTTGTCTTCTTTACTCAGTAGTGCTATCCGTCATTTACATTTTCGCCGTGGTTGGCTATTGGTTATTTGAACTATATTTTTTCTATTTTTCCAGATTCCTTTCTAACCTGTCATGTCGAGTTGGACCGTACACACTTGGAAGGCGGTGAATGATTCGAATTTATCATTTTTCACTCCCTTCTCTTCTGGTTCAAAGCAACCTCACTGTATTGGCCGGTTTTGTGGTCGTATCGAGAACAGCAGCTTATGCGGATCTTGCCCGTGGGGTTCACGAGTCGACTTCTCCGATATATCAACCAGCGTCTGTTTCCCGTGTTCTGCCTCGCCAGATTTGCACGGCTGGTTGTACTTGGGATTCATCACTGTACTTCCCGTTCTCATCTTCCTCTCTAACACGCCCTCAGTAAGGGATGGCGATGAATCTATTGGAGACCATCGAGCAACTGACGCTATCAAAAACGGTGTGCACGATGTGAATATCACTGTGACCGAGGCCACCGTGAACACGCAGCCTAATCTGAAATCTCGTTGTCCCATTGCCTTTTTGGATACATCCTGTACTTGGGGTCTCGTGTACTTCCTACTACATTTGTTCGCCGCGCTTCTAGCAATTTTGTTATTTCCACCGATCGGGCGCTTATCACTACAGAGTTGTGTACCACAACAGCTGGATGACTTCTATTCAACCCTGTTGGCTGGCCCAGGTTGTGCTTCGGAGGCTGCGTTCCCATACACCTCTTTACCGATGGCTTACTACGCACTGTGTGCTCTGGGTTGTATCGGGCTATACGGCGCACTCATATCATCCGCCGGTCCCAGCGTTCGTTCCGCTTGGTCTCGTATGATTCGCCTTTCGCTCTACGCCTACCCCATACTTTGTATGATGGTGTTTCTGTTCGGTGGTCTCCTGTACTTCACCTTCCCCTACGTGTTACTCATCGTGGCCATACTACACTCCGTCTGTTGTTTTCCTGTGTTGTTCGACTACTGTGCGTCATGCTCAGATGAAAGTGTTTTACCAATATGCAACCCGATCCAGCTTGTATCTGCAATTGTGTTCGGTCCCAAATCCTCCTGTATGTGGGTTACATGTCTGAACGCTTTCTGTTATGGTTACTCTCTGTTGGCACAAAGTCTATCATTGTGGTGGGTTCTCACCCTTATGTTCCTACCGTTTCTGTTTTACGTGGTCACCTTACCGTTCACACATCCGTTTGCTGTTTGTGATGGCGAGAAGCTTCTTCAGTTGAATTTGGTACGTTCCAGTGTTGATGCACCGAAACACTCACGGACTTCAATCCCAATGGTCGAGCAGGTTGTGGAATTGTAGGCCAACAGCATATCTTCCATTCTCCAAGCGAATAGTTCGATATAGACCTTCAAGTTATGTTTTTGCATTCCAACTAGTGACATTCGCTCTCAGCTCGTGTTGTTTCCATCCGATAAGCTGGTTTATGCAACTGATCGGCTGATCTCATTGTTACGAATTTTACGTTAAGTTATGTTCTAGTGGAAACACAAAGCTGTTGACCGGTTTCGCTATATGACATTTCGGTCTAATTCTGGCTCCAGCTTGTGGTAATCGAAGTCGAAGAGAATGCGGAGTTGAATGAATTGTTTTCCTCTCGTTTTTTTACCAGGTTCGTACGGTTGCTTGTTGATCGTGTGCTACTGTGATGCTTGGACCTTCAGCTTTGGTGTAAAAGTTGCGCGGTGATTACCTGATCGGTTCTCAGCGAGACACTGAATAATAGCTGTCTTCGTCATCTGATTACAATTGATACATTGGATGAGCCGTCAGATATGACATAACGGAGATTAGCGAAGTACACGCAAAGGATTTATATTACTTTAAAATAACTGTCAGTTGATTCCAATTTATCAATTCCAGTTACTCAATAGCAGAGCACCACACTTGTGCATTTACCAACCACTGTGTTTATGTCGATACTATCAGTCATTTAAACTCGTGGTAACAAATAAAATTTAAAAGTTTTGGTTTTTATTCTATATGGCTTTTTGTATCATGCTGTATACTGCGTCACGTCTGTGTTAGGTGCTATCAAGCTGTCGACGTCCAGGGAGCGAGGACGTTCAAAGTTCAAGTCCTCTATCGTTTGAATGGGTTCGCATGAGTTGTGCAAGCTTAGACTGCCAACCTGTACATTCATCAATCAACAAGATAGGTGGGTGATACGCCTATTCCGGCGAAATGACGAGAAAATCTGTGGTTCGGGCAAGCGCACTGCATGAGTGCTAATTCATATGTAGTTAGACGTGTTGGACACGTCGATATTAGTCCAAAAAGTTATTCCATTCTAGGATATTGATTGACTTCTATCCACATTGTGTGCCAGTTTAGTTGGGGTTGCAGTGGAGTTCACGTGCAGAACAACTAATCCAACGAGTAGCACGACATGTTTCGAAATGTCTAATGCTACTGGTGATGCAAGAGACCGAAAGCGGCGAATTAGTTGCTCGAAATCCCACATTGTCGGTTACCAAACACATCATAGCAATGGGGTATCAAAACAACATATCGAGTACAATCAAAACATTGTTACGCAATAAGAACCTGCAGCATTGCCCTTCCTAAAGGACTGGAACATTTCTACGTTTAGGACCGTGCCTATTCTCCACAATAATTAAACCAGAAGACTGAATAATGGACAACGACGTGTATTGCAAGTAGACTGGGAAAGCGAGCTGTAAGCATAACAAGATCAACCAGTAGCAACTGACCGGAAATTATTGTTAGTAATATGACCCTGGGCGGTCGAACAAACGAGAAAATACAGACATGCAAACAAACAATGTCAATACTGTCAACAGTCGAAATAACTAGCAATACAGTTGGAATACGTGGCAAACCAAGGGTATCTCTACAGAGGTCCCCCCTAGAAGACTTCAAGCTTGAAAGCCTTCGACAAAAATAGAGGAAAGTTGAGTTAGAGACCGAAGTTGCCGTGGAGTAAGTGGGGACAGTCATAGTCAAGAACAGCTAAGTATGCCACGTTGAAGGGAAGGCCGGTAACAACGAAGAGGGGTCAGTCTACTTGCAATATCCGGAATCGTCTCTGCGTCCCTAGGGTGGTGGTGCTGTCGGAGCGGGCTACCCAACCCACCAAAACTCAAGGAGAAAAAGATGGGAGGTAGGTTTTCCACACTGCTGCAACGACAGACGGGAGTGTGCTCTCCCACCCCCCCACAGTGACTTGCGCCGACCTGTAATGTGGCAATAAAATAAGCACCTGGTGGGCAAAAACTATATACAGGCTCACGATGTAACCTTCTAGTGGTTGTTGAACTGCACGTATTGCTGTACAAAATGTTCATTTTATTGTCGTTTTTTGTTTCTAAAATGAGAGGGTTACTTGTAAACATATTACGTTTAGTAGTCAACATCTACAAAATGTGCTGGAAAATGAACACGACGTCCTGATCGCGTGTGGCGCGGGACAGGTGACGTGAAGGTGTCTGGTGAAGGGACGAGAGCTACCACGGATGGCTGCGGGGGAGCTCGGGCAATGTCGTCGTCTACATAGGCGACTTTGAGACGATCGATAGAGACGGTGTCATGGTGACCATGACGGTCGATCATGAAGTGCTTAGGCGTTCATCGAAGCACTGAAGGGACCTGAGTAGGGTGGTTGAAGCGGTTTACGTACATCATCGCAACGAACGAGTACATGTGAACAGATGGCCAAATCCTTGTGCATTTGCACTGGCCTATTTTGTTTACGGAAAGGTGTGAGTTGGATCTGCCGCATACATCGAGAAACCAAAAAAACGACAATAAAAGGAACATTTTGTACAGCAATACGTGCAGTTCAACAACCACTAGAAGGTTACATCGTGAGCCTGTATATAGTTTTTGCCCACCAGGTGCTTATTTTATTGCCACATTACAGGTCGGCGCAAGTCACTGTGGGGGGGTGGGAGAGCACACTCCCGTCTGTCGTTGCAGCAGTGTGGAAAACCTACCTCCCATCTTTTTCTCCTTGAGTTTTGGTGGGTTGGGTAGCCCGCTCCGACAGCACCACCACCCTAGGGACGCAGAGACGATTCCGGATATTGCAAGTAGACTGACCCCTCTTCGTTGTTACCGGCCTTCCCTTCAACGTGGCATACTTAGCTGTTCTTGACTATGACTGTCCCCACTTACTCCACGGCAACTTCGGTCTCTAACTCAACTTTCCTCTATTTTTGTCGAAGGCTTTCAAGCTTGAAGTCTTCTAGGGGGGACCTCTGTAGAGATACCCTTGGTTTGCCACGTATTCCAACTGTATTGCTAGTTATTTCGACTGTTGACAGTATTGACATTGTTTGTTTGCATGCCTGTATTTTCTCGTTTGTTCGACCGCCCAGGGTCATATTACTAACAATAATTTCCGGTCAGTTGCTACTGGTTGATCTTGTTATGCTTACAGCTCGCTTTCCCAGTCTACTTGCAATACACGTCGTTGTCCATTATTCAGTCTTCTGGTTTAATTATTGTGGAGAATAGGCACGGTCCTAAACGTAGAAACGTTCCAGTCCCCTACAAACTAAAAATGGCGATGTATTCACGAATGAGGTTTCTAATTTTGCACACCTGACTCTGACGTAGGTTAACTATAAATCACACTTCGTATCTCTACACAGTACTCTGTCAGTCAAATAAGTATTCCTCATTAGTAATGTTTGCAAGCCTTTATGCACGTATGTATACACTAGTATATGTATATGTGCGTGTAGTGTACATGTTTTACGTTTGTGGTTGATGAGCGCAAACACATTATTCGCGTATGACAATGCATCTTCCTTTTGTTCTGTTATTCTTTTAAAGAGAATCCAGTGTTTCAAGTGCTGGCAGCATAAGAATGACAACAGATTTGTGTCTGTCATCATCCTCATGGTCAACAATACATCTGTCGTTCTCACTGATACTTAACTGCCACAAAACCGCGAAGGGAAAAGAGGCTATATATTGGAAGAGAGAAGAATATTAGTGAAGTGGAAGGGGACCTAACTACTGAAAATAGCTGCGTCTGTATTCAAACATTTAACATCAAGGCGCATACACCTTGCAAACAAACAATCGAGCTATAATTGAAAAGAGAAAAACGCAACGCTAATCTTATCCATCACTATATGTCAGCCGGTATGCATACATCATCATCATAACAGCCATGAGTCCGACCAAAAAGTATTGTGCCTCGGGTTGTCGCTCACCTCAACAATGACGTGGAACGTCCTAGAAGAAAATGCTACTGAGAGGGTCCAAATTAATAAAAGAAGTCCTGGTAGAAGAACAAGTAATGGTATGGATGCATGTGCGCCATTGACCGCGACACACCGCCTTCTCGGAAAGCATCTCCAACCAACGGTTCGAGTGATCACGAGGAAGCTATCCGGGTAGCAACACCTACCCACTTTGTTCACTGGGGTGATCAGGGTCTTTATATTTCGTGACCACATTGTTGCTTGACCACCCTGCCCACTCATAACCCCTTATGGGCTATCAGCTGCGAACATGTAATTAATACTGTAGCGCGACATCCAAGTCACTAGTGCCTCAAAGTACTGAGTTGAGCAACAATATCGGTGATTGTTAATTAAACGTGATTGGTGATGGCTCGATTTTGTAACTGCCCTGAGTTGGTGGATGAGGTGTACAGATAAGTGAGAATGTCACTGTTTATGTCCATAGACTTTACGGGAAGATTCAGGGACAACTGGATTTTCTGTTTTTGGGAGTAACGATGAGGAATCAGCAAGATTTTTCAAAAGCAGGCACATTGTCCGTGAGCCGATGGTATAAAATTGTTTCGAGGTTGGTTGCACGATTCGACGAAGGTATTTTGCCAAAAATAGGCAGTTGGACATGGATGTCGGACTTCGGAGTAGTACTAAGTATAAGACAAACACCAGACGGAATCTCAGAATGTTTGATGCGATGTTGCCCCTGAGAAGGTTCAGTATGTGACACCTCTAAACACCACAACTTCCGAATGCCCAAAGAACTTCAATTCCAGCGACTTGTTTTCTGCGATCCGGTCATCGTTGACAGTTTTTGCACCCAAGCTCTCGATCAGTTGGACCGTTTTTAGTGACATAATGTTATGGATGGGATCATGCACAAAATATACTATTGGGCTGATAACCATTCCATACAGTTTAGTGGCAAACTATGCCAATTTGCCTCTAAGGTCGTGGTTTGTATAAAAATTATTAAAGCAAAGCAAGGAAAAAATTGAACCGGACTGGAAGAGGACTTAAGTTTCCGCTTACTTGGTCCAGCATTCGTGGTAGTTCCGTTCACGTTCGTTCCGTATATTCGCAACTGTTTCGTTATTTTTAAATGGTGTAATTGTAAGCAGTGAGTTTGTTAATCGAGCGTATAAATGTGATCTCAGAATAGGCTACAAGCATGGCGAAGCTGCGACGGGTTGGATTGGTCATCAATCAGCACACAAGTTTGTGAACAAGCCTCGTAGGTCTTACATAGACAATAAAATCAATTGTTGGGCTTATTCTAACACTGATCGTTATGTGCATTTTCATCCACATAAATAATTTCTCGTCCAGTATTTCGCACTTGATGTTTTATTAACTACTTTCATCTTCCAACATTAAGTGGTCAAATTTTTTTGTCTAGCCTTTAAGATTTGTAGCATCAATCCTTCTGACTTTTCCATTTGATTTTTATCTGATTCGAAGTAAGTGAACTTGCCTTCAGCAATCTCCGCTTGTTCTTGACTTTGGTTCAGTAAATGCCATTCTCCTCATCAGAAGAACAGTGTAGTAAGTTACCATTGCCAGCCTGCGTCATCTGTGGTATCGAAAAGATGTTCGGTTGTCGCTAAAAAGAAGGATACGTTCTGTTTTGCTCTATGGTTCGGAAACGTGGCCTGTTTGCGACGAAGATGTCAACAGAATTGCTGTGTTCGACCATCGTTGCATCTGCCAGTTAGCCTGCGTTAAGTGGACTTCTCGCGTGAGCAACACAGTCGTTCGCCTGCGCGTTTTCCGGAACATTCGGGATTGGCGATCAGTTAGCCAACTATTCGCGTTGCATAGCCTATGCTCGTTGTGTGACCTACTCCATCATCATCATCATAACAGCCATGAGCCTGACCAAAAGGTACTGTGGCTCGGGCCGTCGCTCATCTCAGCGGTGACATGGAATATCCTAGAAGAAAACGTTACTAAGAAGGTTGAAAATTATTAAAACAAGACCAATCGGTAGAATTAGAATTGACATATTGCCATCTCGGATAGCGGCTTGAGTAATCACGAGGACCCCCTCCAGGCAGGTGACACCTACCCACTTTGCTCAATAGAGCAGTCAGGGTCTTCATATTTCGTAACCACGTTGTTGGTTGTCCACCACGCGGTTTTATCCAACTGTTGGTGACCTCAGCATATAATGCCCGGTACGGTAAACGATTAGATGACATACGGAGTACGTGACCCAACCATCGCAAGCTGTGTACCGTGATTAATTGACCAACTGATTGCGCATCCCGAGCGTTCCGGAATACGCGTCGGCGAACTGCCACATTGCTCACGTGATCAATCCACTTAATATGGGCCAATTGACGGAGACAGCGATGGTCAAACACAGCAAGCTTGTTGATATCTTCTTTGTGACCAGGCCACGTTTCCGAACTATAAAGCAAAATGGAACGCACACAGGCATTATATACCCTTCCTTTCAGCGACAACCGGACGTCTTTTCGACGCCACAGATGACACAGTTTGGTAAAGGCAACTCGTGCCTTTGCAATCCTCGCTGATATCTCATCAGCAATATTACAGGCTGATGAGATAGTGCTACCCAAGTATGTGAAACTGTCCACAGTCTCAAGTGGATTACCTGTAATGAAGAAAGTAGGAGTTGAAGTGCCCCAGTCTTGAAGCAACACTGCACTTTGTAGGTGCAAAGCGCATTCCATACAAATCAGCCCGGTCACTCATCTTGTCCAGCATGGTCTGCATGTTTTCGGCAGAGGGACTGAGTAAGACAGTGTAGTCCGCGTACTCCAGATCGGTCAATCTAGCGCAAAGAAGAAGAACTCCGTATACCATCTGATCGTTTACTGTACTGGACATTGTATACTAAATACACCAACAGTTGGGTGAAATCACATAGTCGCCAAGCAACAATGTGGTCACGAGATATAAAGACTCTGATTGCCGCAGTGAGCAAAGTGGGTGGGTGTCGCTACCCGGATAACGTCCTCGTGATCACTCAAATCGTTGGTTGGAGATGCTTTCCGAGAAGGCGGTGTGTCGCGGTCAATGGCGCACCTGCATCCATACCATTACTTGTTCTTCTACTAGGACTTCTTTTATTAATTTGGACCCTCTCAGTAGCGTTTTCTTCTAGGATGTTCCACATCATTGTTGAGGTGAGCAGCAGCCCGAGGCACAGTACTTTTTGGTCGGGCTCTTGATTGCTAGGATGATGATGGTGTAACGAACAAGCCCATTCGCGATTATTCATCTTCAGGCCTAATGCGTAACGTTCATATGAGGCAGTGTTGTCAGGTGGAACGAACACGACGAGTAACAGGCTCATGGGTGGTCATTCACGTCATTAGTTCACAAGGAGGCAACGTTTTGATATTATTACGCAAATAGACTTGTGGTGGTTTGCTGGATCATGGTGTGGGTGGTGGGCCATAGTAATCATAAAGTCTGAGCAAAGTACTTCTGTGGAGTATTCAATCGAATTCCGATCTTTTCAGCTGCGGCCAAAATTCAGCCTCTCACTGCTTTCGATCGGCTACCCTTGACTCGGTAAATTGGACGAAGAAAACAGGCAGAGTTGATGGCCTGGCGCGAATCGATTAGACGTGCCACAATCTCGCTGGTACTTGTTTTGGTGACTCCGTTATTGATGCAGACTGGGTGACGCTCACGGATTCGTTCAGATAAGCGCCTGGCCGTGCGACCAACGTAATTAGTTTTACAAGAACTAGTACTTGGATACACATTAAAAGAGGCCGCAGTAACAACCGTTTACTTTCCAACCGTAGATAAGGCTGGAGTAAGGGTGAAACGTACACGTAATATGGCAGCATGGAAGGTTCTGTTGACAACAATGTTGAGTCCCCTAGTGATTGTTTCAGCAAGCATGTCGCCTTTGGATGGTAACATAATACACATCGGTTTTTTCCCGCTAGAGGTACCTTATTCTTTTTCTCACAACGTTGCACAGTTTTGTCTATAAATCGTTCCGAATCGCCATTCTGTAACAATCATGTGCGTAGGAAAGACAATCAATCGGAAATAGTATCCTGTATACATATCCTCATAGTTCTACCAGTGAAACAGTTTGTGAGATTTCTGTTTTTGCGTCAGATGGACAAAGTTGTTGACGTCAATACAGTCCATTCCAGGTGTGTTTCCCATGGGTCTTACTTTGAACATATCCATCAGTACTGGTAGGCTGTTTGCTGGTATAAGTGTTACGTTCATGTGAGCTGAGTTGAAAATGGCTAAGTGACTTCAGCGCAGTTGGCGTGGTTACACCTGAAAGGACCGAAGTCCTAGTCAGTATAGCCCTTCGGATCGATGCAGTGTACAAGCCTGATCGTCACGTCAAAGTAGCAGAATAGGTCAGGCGCAATCTTGCAGATGACGCACCTGGGCTCTCGTTATTCGATCACTCTTTCCTCTGTCAGTTAGTTTATCAAATAGGCTTTGTGAACAACACATCAGTCCGTCGGCGCGTATTTAGAAAAAAGCACAAGTCCACAATCGATAATCGAGATGGTGAAAATTTTCAGTCTTCGTTGGTTCAGCCACCCTCGCTGTGTGCCGACGCAACGTCTGCGGCACTCGCGCGGTAGCTGTAGATGATTAGAACAATCCGCAAGGCAGCCAAGAGATGACGTGGTCGTGGGCTGTGAAGGCTTCGAGCGTTCCGCCGGACAAGGTTGGTAGGTGCCGTCTAAATGGTTGGGAAATCTGTAACCATCTACATCACTGATTGGAAACGCTGACGTGACAAACTTTTTTTCGTGAAACCCAATTGTTTGGTTTTTATTTTTTCTCTTCTTTTTTCTCACTATACATTCGTACTTATTTATTGCCCTGAAAAATTGCGGACCATTGCCAACATCAACTAAGCCCGAATCATTGTACTCACAAGTACGACTCAAAGCTAAAAATGAAAATTATGGTGACGAACGGAGTACATCTGTACAGAGTGTGGCCAGATATGGGAATGTAACGATAGTTTGTCAGCGCTTACTATTCTCACAGACCATCGAGAGAGGACAAAATGGAACACAAAGCAGGCTCTAGTGTCTCTAGCACACTACATTGTTGATTCTTATTAATACACATCAGCCACACTTGAGGTCTCTGGCCTCAGTGTGACACGCCATCACCCGCGTCATTCACAGCGATGGAATGAGCAATATGTGACTGTCAGTTACACGATGTTGTGGTCAGCGGTTTCACATGCGCCAACGACCTCATCCTCTTGGTCGAGGAGCCGACGTCCCTCGAAGAATTCGCATCCGTACCCAGCGCTCTGGAGCTAGCCAGATTGAGAATCAAGATAAAACTGACGGTAATTCACGGCGATCATAAGCACATGACAGCTCCGGCTGAAAACTATGATCAGTTGGGAAGTCTTCCTTATATTCTTCAGTCGTACTAGGTAAAACGATGCACATTGTGTTCAGCACAACCGTATGACTAAGGACTTGAACGTAGTTTACGGAAAACCAACGCTGCCATGACGACAGAACTGTGATAATTCATATCAGCATACTGGACTATCAAAAGCTAGCTGGCCTGGACAATGAAGACTGGAGGACATACAATGGATTCCCAAACTGTAATGTTTAAACCGGTTCCCCATCTCACAACCCGTCGAGCGTACTCAGCCTACCGTACTCTTCCTCACGTAGGACCAATTTTCGATTGAGACTGTTCACTTATGCAGCCACTGATTTCCACCAAGTGGCCATTCTAGGTTCCCTGAAGACTTGCAGCATTTTCATACGGGAAATTTGGCGTCGACTTTGCCTTCTATAGCACTTCTCGCTACGATCACTCCAGTACCATGCTTCTTTTTACGTACCCAACAGAGGTGGTGATTCTGGTGTTCTCAATTTGCTACTTTGACTGAAAAGACATTCGCTTAACTTTAGATATCATGCAGCACTCTGCATTTGGCAGCCAGCTCTGCTTAGTTTCGATACCGCAGCTTGATTTGCCCTTCAAAATGGACGATAAGCAACATTCATTCTTAACCAGTGAGAAACCGACTGTTAAAATATAAGCCTCCCAGACTATCCTTTTTCCTGATGATTCGGTCACTAGCTTATTCACATCGCGCATTAGTTTTGCGTGAAATATATAAAGAATGACGGGCAACTGATCGTTTCCAAACAGATTCTTTGACGTATTCATCGCCTGACTCAAATGCAATCTGATGACGGCGATCCACACAAACAAACACATATATGTCGCAACGGTCAAATAAGTTTCGCATCTATCACTTGCCACCTCAATGTTGCTGAATCGGCCTTTGTCTGCAAATCGATAGTTAAAAAAATGAGAGCACATTCCGGCCAGAAGCACGCAGGATTGTTGAAACGATATGAGGAAAATCTATGAAATCAATAAGGTGGTAGTTATTGTCAAAGGAAGGTCTACGAATATTCGCGTGGTGATCATAGTCGACGGTATCATCACTATCGGCGGTACCATGCATAGTATAATCCGGTACCCCCACCGACCGGACCCAACGAAAGAGGAAGACACAAAATCTGGAAAGCATGTGCGATTATTTCTCCTCACGTAGAACAGACAAAGAGAGAATGATACAAAATTGATCTGGACTATTAACTTGCCAGTGTACAATTACAAGACCGGATGTGTTTATCGCGCAAGGCAAAAGCAGGCAGGAATGAATTAATGAGTTCGAGCCAAAATGCGCCGCGAGTTCGGGCACATGAACTGAATGTACGAAGGCATGGCAAACCACATTGTTGCGCTCTGCCACAAACAGATGAACCAACAAATTAGACGAAATAAAGCGGGGGGAACAGATGAGTGCAACGTGCAGAACAGAAGAAAAATCGGAATGATGGAAAGAAAATGAGAGATGATTAACTATGTGCGCGTGCAAATACTGAAAGACTACGCATGGAAAGAACTGTCGTGTTCTTTGACTTGCGCCACAAACAACACAGCAAATTACAAGAACATAATGATGGGAAGCAGAGAGGTGACCACAGTCATCTGATCACGGTCTCAATCGTGGATGCTAACAATCAATCATGAATCGGAAAATTCGGCCGCAGCAGAACGTATGAGGATAAAAGAGGAGGACAATGCTACGGTTAGCCAACCGGATGACTTCCTGAGGCGGCCATTGCGGTGTTCGTGTTGTGACGCCCGGGATCCGGTTGAGTCGCATCCAAACTGAGGATTCGTTAACATAATGAAAAAAAGCAATATAACGAACTTGCTTCAGTGGATGTCGAAGAGTTCCCTTTTAAGGTGTGATGATTTGGAACAGCCAGCAGAGTGGTTAACATACAAATTGGTAGTCAAGTATTACTCACAGACAGTGCGGTACACTCGTTACGTTAAAAAACACCCAACTACAAAAGGTCTGGACTTCGTCAGGACTTGAATTACCCGTAGAAACATGCATACACGTGGCAGGTAACCTGTTAACTAGGCTACGAAACTATGCCGATAGCTCGAAAGTTTGTCAGCAATGCAATTTCTATTATCAGCAATGAAGTCAGCGGATTCCCACGCGAACTGCTTGGAGAATTCGAGCGAAGCATTTTTTGATATAATCCAAATGAGATAATGGGAAGAGTGCTTAACTGTGTTCAAATTTAAAAGTTCTGTGTTCCCGGCGTAGCTTTGTAGTTCAGTTGACAGAACGTTTGCCGCCAGTTTGACTCTAGCGGAAACCCAGATTATTACAACTGAGTTTCTGCTAAGTTACATATACAATTTAATCAGTATATGTATACGTGTTTGCATAACACGATTAAGTATATAAGCTGACACATGTGTCACAACAGTAGACAAACACGAGCATCTAGTGAGCGAACCTCAAATAAAATGAATAGGGGGTATGACGGCCGAACTGCATAAACCATGTTCCGAACGGATCAGACTCTGTGTCCGTAAAACATCCGACAATCGAAAGCTAATGTAAATGAATTCAATTTATTCGGAATTAAAAATCACGGAATTCCTTTCCACTGCTTCTACCAGAAGAGTGTGGCGTATCTATATGACCTCTTTGTGTTCAATCGTGGATTTTGTAGACGAAATAACACATGTTCAAGTAAGCGATATCGGAAACAATGTTACCAAAGTCTGAGTGAAATAACCGCGCACAGTCAATGTATGCTGCCTGCTTGTATACACATTTTGGATTTGCAGACAGCCACGTTTGGAATGGCTAGGCACAAAACTTAAACGACCATCCAACAATGGTTTCTACTTCTAATTAAGCCCTTTCAAAATTTCGACCTCTACATCTTTGTCTTTCGGATCAACTTTTAAGCCATGCATTGTCTAACCGATTAAGACAATGGAACACAACAAGAATATTTTAGTGAATGCCATTAAAAATGAACACTATCACGAATCGATCTTTGGTAAGAAAACCGAAGGAATATTAATATGAAGCCCAGATGAAAGCTGTAGAATGACTGCTACATGTTCCAATGATGCTGCTTCATGATTTGGCTGGTGGGGGCTTGAATAAAAAGGGTGTTCTCCCAACATGCTCTTGAGAACGTAATGTACGATTACTAGTTAAAATCACTTGCTTACACCTCCTAAATACTACTTCGTTCAGGTTACAGAAGAGGTTATAAGTCGGGAGGTATCAAATACAGTGTTCACACAAAAAAAAAACATTCGCGCACTCGATTGTGGCCGGGGCATTGTTAAATATAAGGATGGCTTTCAATCCAAGTTGCTCATCGCAACCCTTCAGTAAGCATATGTTTAAGAATGGATTAAGATCAGTCGGGTCACCGATGAATAATACTTGAATAGAACACCACCACTTTTTATGCGAACGAAACATCACGATTGCCTCCTCGTCTGCTTAATGGCACAGTTCGCATGTAACTAACGAAAACTTGGTTTATTACTCGAACGGGACTACTATATAGTATGATTCATCTGGTCTATGAGCAGACAAAGTCATTCGAACCCATTATGATGTAGCTAGTCAGTATACTCGACTTTCCTTTGCTTGATATTTGCACAATTCGGCCCATGGGCTAAATTGTCACTGTCCTCACTTAATAGGCTGGTTCATAAAGTAAACGCCCTAACGACATTGGAGTGACATTCACTTTTGCACATTTTAAGGTCGTAGCTTACTTGAGTTAACCAACAGCCAACACTGGGTGAAATTTGCACATTTTGAGGTTAGTGTTTTCGTAATATGAACCAAAGGATGAATTAGACCTGAGTTCATTTGCTATGGCTATTGGAAGAATTTCCTATCGGTTAGTTCAAATTTTAACCGGTCGTATCATTAAACATCGATGAAACGCAGTAGAATCATTTGTTTGGGATTCAACTTTATAACACCATTCATAATGGTCTGATCAGAAAGTATTGTGGTTCGGGTAGCCGCTCACTCCAACTGACATGGATTCTCACTCATACAAAATGTCAATCTAAGTGGTGTACTTCATGTGTTCAAATGCAGTAATGGATTGGTAGGTGACCCACAGGTTAAAACTTGAGCGAAAGGCTGAAAAACAAAGGTGCAATGTTTGTCATTTGGAGCATGAAGTACAATTAAGATGGGAAATACTGTACGTCAAAGACTTCAATAGAAAGTCAATTGCGAGTATAGCTCCACAGAGATAGCGCGATGCGATCGTGTTGACGTTTGAGACCACTTAAGACGTTGCCAAATTCCAAACGATTTGCCGAACGCAACACAAACTATTGTCGAGGCGCGAGAAAAAGTCACGATTCAGTGCCACATCACGTGGTTCGCAGAGTGTGAACATGGCGTCCATGACGTCCGAATTCCACACAAAAACTCGATGAAATTCTACAACTCCGTAGCAGACAACTCGCTCAATTCCTTGTGTGCACGTGTAACAAGTGTAAATGCACGTAAGCCCAGTAGTCTTGCGATTAAGGTGCATACATTATTTGGTTTGAGTTGAGCCCATGCGTGCTGCGGTTGAAGTTGCTGTCGCTCCTGACAACAGCTGACAGCGGAAGGACGAGAAAACGTATGACTAAAACGGATCGATGCGTCACGTAGAGTGAATTTTGTGTTGGCTGTTATGGCTATAGTCAAATATAGTAACTCGTGCCTGAGCAAAATTATCAGCATTTTATAGTGTCGCAGTGGGATCAGTGAATCACTGCCTATAGACCATTCGTGTACTATTCCACTCAATCTCCTAAGATGAAATCAACCGCCAAACATTTACCGTTTGTCAGTTATCATATAGAACACGATGAAAACGTGCTGAATTGGACGGAATAATGAAGGTTATAAGAATGAAAGTGAAAAACAGTAACCAGATCAATGGCTGGCGCACATTAAAGGTCAAGTAAACAACAACCATCGAGATTCTTGTGACAATAGTAAGTTTATTTTGGGGGAAGGTTACTCCGTCAATGCAAGGTCCGTAGAAGCACGAGTGTGACCGAGGTGAACACCCTTCACACACAGTGTACATATCCGATCCCTGCGGGCTGATAGCTCTGAGCCGTCCTGTCCACTTTAGTCCGAGAGTGTATGACAGCCAAATCTCTGTAATGATATGCCTTTATGATTCACCGGTTTATAGTTCACTAAAAGCTACTTGGCCAATACTGGGTAACAACTAGCCCTCATGACGTACAAATCAATAACCGCATTAATATAGCGTTGTGTAAATCACCAACGCACTGAACAGCGATGCTTTGTAGCATGCGCCCCTACCACAAATGAATCACCCATACCTGTAGAGTAGATGTACTCTCCGCGCCAATGCCGCAAACACTATGAATGAGCCGCCTATCTGATAACATATGGTGTGACTGTGTGTAACGCCTAACGCACCCTGCTGAAACATGAATGATCAGCTATCCTGTCCGTTTAAGCTGCGTATGTGATTGGCTGAGTAACAATCAGCAATTCGATCCGACCGATAAACAAGGCGAGGGTTATTGAACAAGTCATCAATATATCTGGTCGTAAATATCGCGAGGAATGGACACTTTCTGCTACACTGGCACTGCTGAAAGGAATTGATGATGGGGTAAGCGAGCGCTAACCATCGGACAAGTATACTATCGACAGAAGGCAGGCGTACAAGTCAGTTTACGATGGACGACTAGGCAGAGAGGTTAAAACAACTTACTAAGCTGAGAACGTTGGACCCTATCACTTATGACATTGTTTGTCGAGGACACGACTTGCAAATAAGCTTGTCTTTGACCTAATATCACAAAGCACTACGATACTGAGCAGCGGAAGAATGATTTAAGGTCTCAGATGGGTGATTGCAGAGGTTAAAAGATTAGCATACTGTCTGTGGCGAAGAACTGACAGATGAAAGTACAAAGCTAAGGTTTGTGCGTTCGTATGATCTTGGGGATAACATTACATTAGATTAAGCCGAGCTTATTTACCGCGCGTCTCCTGACTGGTCGTTACACATCCGTGGACAGGATTGCAAGGGTAAGGAATGTAAGTTAGATTTTGTACACCTATTTAATAACGTCACCTCACCTAGTGGCGTTAGTTAACCGGGATCGCTGGAAGTTGTCATCACCTGGGTTGGAATGTACTTCATAATGTCATATCTAAAAGCATTTCAACCCAAGGGTATTATCAGTAGGCTCTCAATCGGATTGGTAGCACCTTCTGACGGAGCACTTGAGGCTCTAATGATCAGAAGCAACGCCAGAGCTTGACATCTTGGTGGTTTCTTCAAACCACTAGTAGTTTCAGTAAACAACATTCGATGGTCAGACGCAATTTGAACACCATGGACGATGTTGTTATTGTAAACGCAGTACGCACAAACAGTTTGCTAACAATACGGCAAGCTGGCAGGACAAGGATTTCGTAACACAAAGGCAGCTGAACAGAGCCATCATAGTAACAATGTAGCATCATCACAAACGACGCAAAAATGAGAAACAGACCATGGAATGAAAGAATGGACTTCATAAACAAAAAGAAACTAAGCAATTTCAACTTTGCGCAATCCGATTGACGCAGTGCTCACAGAAGAAACGGAGCCTCTGTAAACCGACCAGGTTTGGAACAGTGGACAAAGAGAGGGTGTAGTTAAACACATTAAGTAAAAGCTGTCCGCAGAATGCCTCAAGGTCATGTCTACTACCTTCATATGGTAGGTGTTTCGATCAGTAAAGTGAGAACAAAAAAGCCGATCTCCACGGCTACAGTCGGAACCGTAAGCCACTGTCCACTTATCTGGTGAAAACGAAGAACCTTCGGTTGAGATTATCTCGGAAGAGACGTATGAAACGTCACGTTGATTACTACGGTAGGCGAATGGACTATTTAATGTTCACCGGTCCGAACGTATCTACACAATGCGCTAGATATCCAGTAGAACTAGAACTTACACAAAAGACCATAGACGAATGTACATGTCATCGCTCCCTTCTCAATAAAGGTACAGGAAAAAACCTGATTAGTTAACGATTCCCTTGATCTGGTAGATTCATCTTCTCACTGAACTCTCAGCTTGTACACATTAACCTCAAACAGGGTGCGTTATGTATGTTAAACTGATGACGCATATCACATGAAACATCTCTCGAATATCAAAATAATAGTAAAGACCTAAATCGATCCAAGTACACTTTATGGTGATTACTATTCAGTTTATTGATTGCGTAGGGCAAAAGATATCAATTAAATATCCGAACTTTGCCTGAATGGATTTCAGTTGCATTTGACTGTTTCTCGTTTAGATGTTCTGGACTGACTGCTCCGATTAGATGGTTCAACGTGGGTGGTAAAACCCACCACATACTGTACGGAACGTTCTTCATTGGGTAAAAGTGATCTTCTTGTTCTCTTTCTCGGTTTTTTACCATTAATTTACCTTATTTTTCTGTGTAACCAACCTCCACGTTACTGCCATATTTCGCGTTTGTCGTAGTACGCCAAACAAAAACGGCTTGTGAAATTCGTTGGACACTATTTTGAATTCGTCCGTTGTAACGGAATGTGTTAGAGCTAAATTTGGTTCCGATTGCGTAAGTTGCATGCACCCCTTACCGGAACACTAGGCAATGGCTGTAAGCGTTTCCTCTCATTTCAGATCGATCGTCGAACCCATCGCTTCGAATGAACGTTGTCTCTCGATGTCTAAAACACATTAAACCATTTGTTGCTTCGTTACAATCTGTTGTGGCTGGTTGTTAGCATGATAAAGATTTGTTGGAGTGTATTGTGCGCGTTTGATCGTACGTTGAGACCTTGTTGGATTCAGTGACTGTTATAACCGGCTCCGTATTTTTAACATGCTTTGCAATTTCAGATATTCTCTGTTTCTTCTTATTCACACGACAGCCTATGCTGTTAAATTGGCATATTGGGCTACTCGGAATGATAGTCTCTTTAGTGACCAACAATTACCTTCTTGATGTGTAGCCGACACTAATTCATTCGCTTACTACTTACATTCAATGTCCTCATTGGTTTCGTCATGAACTGCAACTGTCTGCTCACTACCGCATCAACGACATTTTACTGTCGATCACAGAAAGGACTTTATTTTTGGTCGGTTCAATGTCTTGTCAGTCCTCAGGGCCAACTCCCGTTTCCTACTGGCTCATCAAACCATTCTTATCCAATGAACACATTGCTCCTTCATTCTGATTGGTGTAAAGGCTAAACTGCTTCTAGGAAGATGTTAGGCAGCTAGAGGCTGCCCGTTTCACAAACTGGCCGTGTTTTTGTCCGATGCTTATATTGTGTTAGATGGCGTTGGTTACACCGTTTTGTGTTCACTTAACAAAACGCACTATTCAGCTTAATGGTTTTGTACAGTTGAGGTTCTTACGAGGATTCACAACTAAAATTTGCTACATTTCTCTTGATCATTACTATTCTATTTAGTACCGTATTAAACCATTATCTTCATTACTATCTCCAAAATTTGATACCTGGAAAAGGGTTGATTTACCAGTGCAACTAAGGTTATATGGCGTTAACAATCCGTCGTTCATACTTGGCATTAAGACGTGGTCCTATCGGCTACACGGTACCGATGGATTCTGAAGTCGAGCAGAATCAACACTGTCGTAATGACAAACGTCAGAAGTCCCACAAATTTACATTCACGCCACGCGGAAGTCTCTGAAGCTCCGGATCATGACAATAACGCCGACGGGAACCAGCGACTCAAATATTCTGCCTACCCACATTCTCGTATACTTCTGGATGTCCGTAACCTGCTTTGCACAGACTAATATACTTAGTCCACCGTAACGTGTGGTAATTATTCTTGATTGAGAGGCGACGCTCTTGACCGGGGTCGACTAACAAGCACATCAAAAAATTCGGTTCAAGGTTGGAAAAAGGTGTGCAATGAAGATGAAGATATCAGTAAGTCAGGACTACGTTCCTGCCATAATGATGGCAGAACACGACCTCAGGCGGGGGACTGTCAAATGGCCCTTCGTAGCAGTCCACACGTACTCGAAGTGACCACAAGTTTCTCCTATTCGGCTAGCGAAAACTGAGACCATCACACCTAATCTCAGACGTTTATTCCTACGGCTGACCGGTAATGGACCAGAATTCACTTCAAGGGTAATCTGTAGCCCTTGTGACACTCATCATACGTCTGCACCCGATCATTACCCGCATTAGAACTGACAGGTGGAGAAAGTTATAGGCACATCTAGGAGAGCCCTACTTAAACTGGAAAGGAGAATAAGAGAGGGGAGGATTGATGTGTCTTGCGTATTTGTTACCAAACACGTAGTGCGGCCGTGCTGACAAAAGTATAAACCGGCAGAAGATCAAAAATACCCCTTGATGTGATACGATCCTATACGGTTTCGATCAAACAGAATAAACCGAGGAAAATGCAGTTCTAAAGGCATCACGGTGCGTGTTCTGGAGACTAGTCTATGTGCAGAATATGCGCCACATACAAGACGTCATTGTCAATCGACCAATCAGCGCCATCTACCGAGTTCGAGTTAGAAATACCACTCTAAATCATCATGAAGCCTAGCGTTGCTGAGATTTATAATGATCGACCGCCGAATACTCAGCTATCGGCTGGCATTCTATTCGGCAAATTCCTATTGTCGTACTCGGCGTCAGCAATAAACTGAAACAGTGGCGACGAATCACGTGTGTTCAGACCGGTTGTTCGATTAAACGTAGATCTTAGATAACTTTCCTGTGATACCAGATTAACGCAGGAACAAACTGATCCCATTGATTTAATAAACAGACAACATGATCTGTGATTTTTTTTCAACTAGGCACCAGTGCCTAGCAATTTTCTTGTCCCACACTAACAGTTCGATAAACTAAGAAGTCAGAGTTTGCCGGTTAGTTGTTCACATGTGTCTTAGTATAAAACAAAGTCTCTTTTGAGGATTCATATTTCAGTTCCATATACTTGGTGGGAATACAACACCACACCATGAAAGGTTGCTACGGTCGAACTGTGTATGCCTACATTCTCATTCGTTCATCATCATCATCACTTGATTTTTGAGGTTTCCAGTAGTTGAATTTTGTTTTTAGAAGGACCGCGAGTATTTTAATCCAAACGTTCGACGGCGGTATCATGTGCATTTGGTTTTGGTTGGAAACTTGACACCCAGTACGCAATCCCCGATCGGTTGTCAATTTTAGTCATTACACCTACCGAACGACTACGAAGTAATACATCGATAGACAAGAATGAACCAAGAATTCAGCGCTCCGCGAAGCTCTCTTGTGTGCACAATTTTCTGATCAAGGAACCTAGATGAACCGCCAGCTTGAACAACCGAGAAGCACCCTACCTGAACAATAAAAATAATCCCTTTGTGGCTATTACTAAATAACTTCTGGTTTAACGATAGGCTTTTAAACAGATATAAAGCGAGTGAATTTGGCGGTCATCGTACAGACACACGTCGAGTCAACCTCAAAGTAAAAATCACGGAGGAAAGAAAGAAACACAATTAGAGAATATAGACGACCGACCGCAGACACTATGCTAATCTTTTAGTCAGACTGACATAGTCAGTGCATTGTTCACACGGTCGCACATGGTGACGCCTACGCAGTCTGATTAACAAGGTCAAAGCATGGCAACATTTAAGTGTATTTTCGATCCTGTCCTGTGGCGATGATGTCAAAATGCAATAGGTTTTGGAAAGCCGTTGTAATATAGCGTAAAGGAAAGGGTTGAAGTTGATTTTTTTTAAAAAAAGCATTATGTGTTGACGAGAAAATTGCCCATCTGTGGATAAGATTTGGGGGAACAGAGCAGTTTGGGACGTCCCCATAGAAGTTCCCGATTTAAATTAGCAGGGAGAACAGCGAGATAAAAAAAATCACTCGCTTTTGGTTATGCTGTAGAGAGCTTAGTAACTTAAGCATACTTTGACGGCGGTCAGGTAGCACGGAGCTTCTACAAGGGTGCCTCTCATCCACCCATCTGATGGATAGACGCACAGGAAGGTGAAAATAAGAGGGACGATGAGACACTGTACACAAAGTGGTGCTAAGTGGAATCGAATCATCTGGACAGGCTAAGCTGTATTCATTTTGCATCATTCTGATCGAAAATTGTTTGCGGATGATAATCCGTCTAGCCCCTGCGATACATTCTACACACACGCTAGTCATGATCTAACAGTCTGGACTTGTTTGGGGTGAGTTGACTAACGCGTGCATGATGGGTTGGCCATGCCAATATGATGGGACATTGAGGAAAATTACGGCGGTCGATCATTAGCGGTTCTTCTTCGGATTCCCTGTTTGGGCGTTGGCATCATGAGCACGTAACAACACCCGATAGTAACGTGGTATCAGAAATGTTAGGTGTACAATCAAACAGACTAGTCGTAAAATGCACGAATAGACATCGAAATCAATGACATAAACGACGAAACAAGTCGGTGAATGACGCAGCCAGTGTCAAAAGTAAACAGCAGTAACGATTAACCATTCAGTACACGTGAATTTGCAGCGAGATGTATAAACACTTTGGACATTATAAGCGCTGCAGCCAAATCGTACTTAACCAAAGCAAAGTGATGATTTAGCTGATCGGGTAAAAACGTGTAGGATCCAACTAACAGACACGTGCATTCAACAAGATCGATTTTCCGAACTCTAGAAGCAAAATTTCTGTTTAAGAGCTTTTAGACAGAAATCGAATTAAGCCTCTGCGATAAAAGTGTTACCAATAACGGATATTGTTGTTTGATAGAAAATCGAACTTAGGTGTGTTCAACGTGAGAGATCGATAGGCTAATGGATGGAACAGAACCAATTATCGATACCGCTGATAAACAGCGTCTAGATCGATGTTCTGTTATCTGGTGAATGAAGCAGTTCAAAATCATATGGCGGTTTTCAATATAATTCGATCTACAGTAATGAACCAAACAAGGTAACTAAGCTTAAGTGACTGTTTGCTAGTTACTCTGACAGATAAGTGAGATTCAAAGTTTCCAGAACAGGCGATAGACATCTGAAACAACCGGAAGTTAATTAAATGAGAGCAGTGTTCAGATTTCAGCCAATGGTATCGAGAGATAGAATCAAACGACCTAGAGCTGGACTGCACTACGATAACACACTGAGAGCGTATGCGTTTGGGGCAAAACGCATTAACTAAAAGAAAACGAAATGGTGTGTAAATAGAGGGAAGTTGGCGTTCAGAAGCCCAGTAGATGTAATACAGAAAACCATCGTACTCAAACACGCGCATAGATAACTAGAACTCACTTTTGTCCATATCCGTAGTATTGATAAGCATTATGGGGAACAGCCATCATGGAAGGGCCACTAACGGTTTCCGGAGCAGGTGCGTACCCAGAGGTTATGTCGGATGGTGTCGGATCCGCCGACTCAGGCCTTACTGATCCGGTAGGCTGAGTGGTTGTATAGGGTGCTTTTCAGAGAATCACGGGAGGGAACACAGAAATATATAAAATGACACAGAGGTAAACGATAAGGATTCAAAATATATACCATGTGACCAAAAGTGTTTGGAAAGCTGAGCAAACTCAACCCCGCCGATTCCCATAATCGCCGGGACTGGGCAAAGGCTTTCGAAACAACCACGAACAAAATCACAAAGCCTTCAAAACTAGCAAAGCTTAGGACATTATACAGAGAAGTACTGCCAACTGACGATCTCTTTTTGAAAGCATCCAGAATCACATACTCCAGAAAAGAAATGAGAATTCCCAGTAGATTTCCCACCGTAAATTCACATTACTTTCTGAATTGGAAACCTCGTGATTCGTAAAATTAAGTGGCTGGAGAAGTTACCGGAACGTCAGTGTGTCGTCATCCATTAACTACGAGCAATTAATATTCCGCTTCCATCGCAGAGAAGCTCTAATGAAGTATACCAATTTGTTGAAGTCGTATGATCAACCTGGGTTCAGTGCACATTTATGGGCAGCTGTCTCAAGTATTCTACACGCGAATGATGTTCTGTAGGAGTGTCCGATCTTCCTTCTCCTTTTCGACTGTGTGATTGTTGATGTTCTGGAAGAAACACTCGGAGGTTCCGAGTAGCCTGGCTGATATTGAATTTGTAGATGATGGTACTTTACTTAGCTCTTCTGCAGAGAACATGTAGGCAATACATAACCAGCCAACTGATATGACTAGTCTGTATGGTGCGTACTTTGCACATCCAAAGTGTAGAGTTGCTATAAGAGCGGATTGGCGATGATCCTATCTTTGTTACTGCTCGCAAGCCGTTGGAGACTGTCTATCACTTCACTTACCTGGGTAGTGTCGTCTAGTTAGCCTGCAGTATTGCAGAAGAGGTTTTCACGAGGATATGGAAAGTATACAGTGTTTTCGCAGACCTCTGTCACTTGTGACGTCGCAAGGACTTCTTCCACTACTGGAATGAATGAATGAATGTGTGCATTCAGATTTGCTTTGGGAATCAGAGATTTGGCTCATCCGTGCAGATGATGCAAATAAACTCCCGGTATTTGATCGATGCTGTCCTCACCATCTAGCCAGTATCGAATGGGCTGATTATATGAGCAACGCGACAATCTATTGGCGCGTATTTGGAAAATGTACAAGTTCATAACCGACAACTGATGTAGTGAAAATGTGCAATCCTTCTTCACAGGCGATGACATGTTTGCGGAATACGAAAACCTTAACCGTCCAGTTCAGCAAGGTTGGTAGATGCCTTATGGTTAGTTGGGAAGTTCGCAATCATCTACATTGTCAGTTGGATATGGTCTCGGACATGGCAGTGTGTCGTAGTCACTGGCCAACCTGTACCTAGAAGGTTGTTTAGATCTTTTTTCACCTTCATGAAGCTGTGCTGTCTTGCTTTTTTCTGTTTCACTTTTCTTGGTTATACATATGTACGTGCTTACTACTGTACTCATTTGTAGACTACTGTCAGGACAGACGGCAGTCAGAATCATAGTATCCAAAGCGTAAGGACTAAAGTTGAAGATGATAATAAGTGATACGAGGCACAGTAACGCAGTCTTAGAAATCGCATACTACACAAAAAGCTTACAGACTAGAGAAATCTGGAAATGCTTACGTACATCTGATTCCTTGCTATATGAATCTGATGGAATAATAGATACCAGAGCACAATGATACGGGGAAAATTTAACAATTGCGAGAATATGAGTAAGAAAAGAAGTTGAAGAGAGCGAAAAAACAACTGTATAGCTAAAAACATATCCGGCAGCCGCCTACCGAACGGATAAAAACAGCTGACGAAAGATCATAACGGATTGAGCGCGGCTTCAGCCTAGGAAAATGATTCCGAAGTTATACTATCTGTATGTTTAACTTAGTTTCTTGAAGGTGTGTCGAATCTACGCTTGAAAGCACCAACTACTGCCGTTGTAACAATAGACTCCGCTAGGGTATTCTATATCTCCTCAAGAGTGAGACGTCTCGATGTTACCTACACATGTCTTGATATCAATTTAGGTTGTCTCAAGCGGTTTCTCTGCGATTCTACAGCCAACACAATCGCACAATTAACGTGCACATAGGCAGACCAACAAACATAAGGATTGACTGACTCATATGAAATGAAAAGACATGGACCTGCGGAGTGCAGGGAGTGAAGAGAGCTAGCTCGCCTGTTGCTAAGCTAACCGTTTTTTTTGAATGTATCGAGAACTGTGTACATATTAGTATCCGAACTGGCTACGATAAATATATCGTCTACGTATCTGTGGTATTGACTGAATTGGATGATTAAAGCACGGTGCGTTCAAGCTTCCCCATCGGTCAGAGGAGATTCCAGCGGGGATTCCATTGCTACGCCATTTGTTTGCCGATACAGCACACCGTTGAACAGCAGTTGTACACTGAATGTGCAACGAAGCAGAAGTTCTTTTAATTTCAGTGTTGGTAAACCAACATCGATTCCGGTCTCAGACACATGGTCACAGACAAAATTGACGGTTTGTAGCAGCGGTACGTTTGTGAATAACGACACTACGTTTAATGAGCATGATTTCTGTAAAAGCATGCTAACGTTCTGTATGCATTCGACAAATTCAAACGTATCACGTAGACTGAGCGGGGCAATCGTCTTTCGGACGGGTTCAAGCAGCTTCACTAACCACTTCGCCGTTGAGTGGTAAAGCGAATTCATCATATCACGTATTGGACGAGCCGGTACACCAGATGTGTAGACTTTTGGTAGTCCATAGAGACGGGATATAGTAGAACCCTGTGGTCATAATTGCTCACAAGTCGCGGGGGTTATCAGTTTTTCTTCCTTTAACAACTTAAGATGCTTAGTGATATGTTGTTCGGCATAGTCGGTTTTGTCCCTTTCGTTAGCCACTCTACGAAACAAAGAGGATAATGCCGCAGATTGGCTGACAAATAGTGTCAACCAGACAATCAGCAGGACCTATGCTACAGTTGAACTCCGCATTCAATTCTTCACATCCCCAATTCTCACGTTTTATAACAAAGAGATTGACAGTTCAGACCTCATCTATGTATATCTACTCATTTACTTGTTCCTGTGGAGCAGGTTATATTGGTCGAACGTCAGGACAACTTTCGAAACGAATTCGAGAACACCATATACGGTCGCTGTTGAACGGGGAATCACGATTGGTCATCAGGTAACAACTGATCAAGCCTTCAAAATGGTACATCGCGCGCCAGGCAACCCATCAAAAGCTGTCCGAATTAGAACACTGTACTGTTGAAGCTATTGGAATTAGGCTGCTCAACCCAGTATCATGTCATCAAAAACGGTTTGTTCAAGCGCTGCACCTACCATGGCCACAAATCCATCGGACCGATGGCGAATCTGCGCGGTCAAACCAATAGACAAGCTTGACGTAACCCACCAATCAAGCCGTCGCCAATTGACTGACCAGTGACCCAGTTTCTTTGTAATAAGTCTGATCGATATCTCGATCTAACTCGATTAACTCATTATATAATTGTACCGGCCTGAAAATGAATTGTCGAAAACATGTTAGCCTATATGTCTTTATTCTCATTACCGTAATCGGCATATTCGAAACGTTGTGTGATTAGTGACAAGCCTCGTTACCAGTGTACTGATGAGGCGGGGGCTATGACCCTCTTATTCAACCTCACCTTCACAATCGGGGTTAGTGTTAGGAGGCGCATATCCTAACGAGACAGCCAGGACACATCACGCCACATTGATCGGCCGGCCCAGCTCGAAAGGTATGGTCGTGGGTGGTATATTTCCACCCAGCCAATCAGATTGCAGGTATGCGGTCGAACGCCTGTGCGCTATCTGGACTGTGTTTTTTCTAGCGTTGCATTTTGATGTCCCCCGTAACGCGATTTGCTCTGACACCCTGACTGCCATATATCAGTTTAATTTGATTCGCTGTGTCTGTCGGCCATCTATGGTAATCGTTTTGTCCCATAAATTTAAAGCTCCTGCGGCCTAGTTTTGTCTCGCTCTTCCAATAAACAGTGTTGCCGCGTCTCTTCTCATTCCTCGGTTTTGGGTCAGGCGACTGAGCGCGTAACCAAGGTGACGATCCAATAGTTACATTCCCTTTTAACAGGCGGATTACTTACCTCAAGTGCGGCTACTTCGAAATAACAATGTGCAAGTTAAGTACACCGCTCACGACTAAAAAATTAGACCGAACGTAATATGACCTTCACAGAACTCGTCGTTTGTATCAGTCACAAATTTGTTTAAACTTTGCCTAAACCTTTTGAACTTATGTGATTAACACCTCCTGCTACCCCACTTCTCACTTGGCCGTAGACCTAACTCATTAGACAAGAGCAACAACAACACCTTGATCGATTTTCTTAATGGCGAGTGACAGCCTGCTCCAGTGTGACCTTTACCTTTAACATCTTTATTTCTCAGTAGCTGTTGTCAAGTTTAACGCTGTTTAGCAGGTGACATCCTTTGCAAATGGAATATTTGCGTTATCGTGACCCAAGAAAGACTCACATAGCGATCAGGTTTTTATTCAATTATTTTTATTAACGTTCATCACGGCTGGAAACATCTAAATAATTACACATTCCGTGCAGACCTGACACTTACGATTTCTGTATAGATCGTGCATTTAGCCTGATCGAGCTACAACTTGTACGCAGAGTACAACATTCAAATTAATTGGCTTCTACACATGCCAATCTTTCAGTTCGGATACCCTCCTCATGGTGGTTACCTTTTGTGCAGTACTGTCACTTGTGCAAACTGTATGACAATGCAGAACTGCCACATATTCTGGGTTTTAACTAGCTCTGCTGTTCCTATAAACTAAGTCGCACTCATCAGGATATCCATATCAAAAATAATTCAGTAACAGCCGTTGAACGATTTTACCATCAAGAGGATAAAATTCTGTTCGCGAAAGGAATGTGAGCGAACTTATACATTATAGTTATAGACCACGGTTATCTCAGTCAGTTAGCTCGCGCCAAACAGAACAGCCAACGATAGTTTGAAACAATCACGGCAGTAGTGTTTTAGGGGAATAAAACATAACATTAAACAAGACTAGTAACGGTCAGTTAAAACCGTGGGAAGACTGAACAACAACAATGCGACCACGCGTCACCGCTGATCAAAGGAGCAGGTGGCTCTTGTTAGGTTGGGGGGATTGAGAGTGATCAGCCAAATAATTAGCTAAAAATGCTAATCGTTTGACAAAGTAACGTGATACAATCAATTTCACGTCTGCAACAAGAAAAGTACCAAAACTGCTTAATCTAGTTTTTCCGGTACCTTCAAACTTTCGCTCAAGCCACATTACCAAAGAATCAGGTTGAATGACAAATATGTAAATATCTTATTAGTTTTCCAGAGGTCTAACAATTACCCTGAGAATTCACTGGTTAGCAAAACTTACGCTGGTTGCATGAAGTTGAAGTGTCACTTCAAATTGCGTGATAGAACACCTAATGGTAAGTTGATAGAACCAGTTAAAAGGTGGCAGAGATCTGGAACGGTCGATGTGATCGACTACAGCACAATCAGTGGAGCAATCTCTACTACCGACAATTAGATACCTTGGATAAAGGTCGAACAACAATGAGTAAGCGCAATTCAGTTAAGTTAATCCGTACCTGTGGGCCGCACAGGATGTTGGTTCATTCCCCTGACAGACAAGTAGGCTGGAGATGAATGCCTACTGTAAGTGGAAAGGTATGTGGAATTTAAAAAGTCTCACCTGGATAAACATCACTCATTGCGTACGGTTGTTGGATCTGATGGTAACGCTGCGGAAGTGGGTGTGATGCATGTTCGGCCTGCGTGACAGGATAATAAGCATGGCTACCACCTGGTTGAGTGCTAGCTTGGGCATAATGGGTAGTAGTAATTGCCTGGTTGGTGGAGTAGAAATTTTCCGGCAGTGCGTAGGATGAAGGACCAGGCTGCAGAAAAGAGCAGGAGAGACAGAGATAACCGGCGTGTGAACATATACAATGGCATTTGATACAACAACAAGTGATGATGGAAAAGTAACCACCTCAAATATACGACTCACTTGAAGACCACTGCTCCCTATGGTAGTTGACACACCCGCACACAAACCAGTCGGAGGTTCGTTTGCGTACGACCCCATCCCAGACGGCATGTAGATTCCATTGGTACCCGACATCCCGAAGGCGCCAGCTCCAGAATAATAGCCGGTGCCGGAAACAGGCGCATTAGATTGTGACATTAAATCGTGGTAAAGTTGAAATGCGTCAAGCAATCTTTGATTGAGATCCGATAGCATCAGCAGGCGCTTGTCGACCTTTTCCAGTTCCGGGTCTACCAATGGAGCCATTGCATTACACTCAGCTTCTAGTTGTGGCAATTCGGGAGGATCGGGACGAAACTCCCCGGTCGGATCAACCATGCTGATCAAATGTAAGCACTCATCCAACTTGTTTCCGTCCAGACGAACTTGTGCCGGAGGTTCAGTGGTCGGAGTGGCCACATTCGGGACATGATCAGTCTGGGGGACTGTTGTCTCTTCCGTTTCTCGTTTAACAAACTGGGCTGGGAACAACCCTTCTCCTCGATGATTACTTCCGCGCCACCAGTTTTCATCCGAATCATCTAGCAAAACGATCAGTTCTCCCGCCTTGAACGTCAACTCATTATCTTCAGCTGCTTCGAAATCATACAGCGCTCGAACACGACTTTGGGCTGGGGTGAATGTGGTTTTGACAGGAACAGAATCAGAGAAATTCGGATACAAATTGGTCTTGTTCTCAGTGAGATAGGTTTTCGTGACCGGCGCTGCCGAAGCTGTGGCAGTGGACTGCGCAGAACGAGCCGCATTCGAATCTGACAAAAGTGATCGCTTGGCTTCGGATTCTTTCAATGATATAGCAAGCGCTAGATGGGTGTGAACGACCATACGAAAAAGTTAGTCATGAGATGATGCGTGTCACATAAAGCAATCGAGTAAGTATATAAATATACATGAATTCTACACCTCCAGCATGGTGCAAATTAGCGGGTAAAAAACGGGCTAGTACGTTCAGGTTATAATATTTTTTTCTATATGCGCCATTGATTACGATTATGTGTCACAACCAAAAGCATCTCGAACTAGAAATGTTGCAGGTCCTCAATCGGAGGGAAGCGTTGAATCGATCAAGGTAAACCTCGACGCTAAATCATCGTCTGATCGCTGAACTGCTTGTTCCATATGACTTCAGGTTTCGCAAGTAAGGCTGAATTAGCCAGGCAGTTGGATGGCATGCGAAGTACATGACAGCCAAAGAACTCCATGATGGGTCAGTACAGTAGGCACATGTGTGTCCAGATGACTAACCGCGAAAATCAGCTGCTAGACACTATCACTGCTCACTGGACACGAGCAATCGTGCGCAAGTTATGCAACTGTTAGAAACAGATGATTCATGAGTACATTCCGCCGAGTAAATCAAGACTCGTAATTATATGGCGAGATAAAGCGCACAGATACAGTCGTTCGTTCGTAAAAGAACTCACATTTCGCAGTTACTGCGGATAGACAAGCTACACCCAGGCTTTAGAAATGCGACTGGAATATTCGTTAGTAACATTTTCAATAACACCTACACGACGGTCCGGATGGGCAGAATTGCCGACCAAGACTAACAAGAGTGAGCGCAGACACAAGTCTCAGCCTGTGTAGTTTTGGGCAGCAAAGCACATTTCGTATCGACGTACTAGTACCATTGATCCGTTTGGAGCGTTTTAAGCATCCAATGAGACGCCAAAGATCAGAACAACGTCAGTGACAGATCAAATCATCTGGTTTGTCACCCGGGGAAGTTCGACATTATCAAACTGTTCACCTGCCAACGCTGTCCATACGTTATCGACAAAAAAACCGAACAAGAAGGGCGACAGTGGGCGTGTACAAACAAATAATCGCGCGGAACCAGGCTTTTGTATTATCAAAGTGATGTACTACGACGGTGATTATGAGGCTCCTAAAATTCACACCTATCAACTAACAAGCACGTGACTAAGAACCGATCACTTTGTAAGCACTCATTTAACAATACTGTCGAATGAACAGTGAAGAAATTCAATCATTGGGATGGAAAATTACAATCAAACCTGAAAGCTAGTGACTGACAGAATATGTCAGTACGAACGATGTCAATTGTACAAGGACAGACAACCAAACAATAACGCCGAAAACGATAAAGGAGTGTGACATAAAATAGAAAATGGAAAGAACAGCAGAGCATGCAACAGTAGCACAACCGCAACGCTTAGCTCCAAGAAAGTTGAATTGTTGCAATAGCGATGAACTTTTGGACATTATGAGAAACAGGTGTAGCGAAGAAACATCCTCATGAAGACCGCACAGATGGGACCAACTTTCCATAACACAATCAGTGAATGTAATATGACTGAATGGTGACATCAGGTGATCTTGCTGATAGGTGTACACTTGCATCGTTGAACCAAACAAGCTTTATAGTTACCAATAACCTTTACAGTTTACGCTACTTTATCTACGATGGAACGTTACTGCTGTGACAGACATTTTAAATATCCAGCCAAAAAAAATGCAATCGAGCAACTGAGAGGCCGTATAATCATAAAATTATTCAGCATATCAGCAACAACTCAAGACCAATGAATAGATATGCAATTGAGCCAATCACAGGACGCTAATTTGATGCGGAATAATTTACAACAATGATTCGAAAGTTCCATCGACAGTCAATGAATGCATAGTGGGTGATTCTTTAAGGCAAGATATTTTACAAAACGGCCAAAGATGCCGTGTCTACGGTTTAAAGTGGAGAATGACAAACACGCGTTATGTAGGAACTCGCTGTTGAGCATGTTTTTACCCTCTAAGAGATCCGCAAACGTCGGGATAACAGACACGACGAGGGTAGCCAGGATACCACCGTAGAATGACCGTTTGTCCAAGAAATTACAAATGAGAATGAATTCAGCTAGCCCAAGGGCTAACAACTAAATCTAGAACAACAGCTTGTCAAATTCAGTCATCACTTCGAGTTGAACCCGGATGGGAAACAGAACAATACACCACAACAGTGATGTGTGACCAACAACGAGTCAACTGTATTGTGTGCTGATTCAATGTGCCGTCACAAGTAATGTTAAGAGAAGAGCCACAACTGATCAACCGTGAACTCTGTTAGTGAGTATGAGCTGAACACTATGGCTGCAACTAGTTGAACATTAACCACATTTGCTCGCAGTTTTCCTGTACACCTTGACCGTTTTACTGGTTCATTCCGAAAGAAAAAAGACTGACTCCCGCTTTTACATCACAAGGTGTTCGTGCTGTTACGTTAAAAACAAATTTCCATGTGGACCAGACACATTGCCCAAAGCTGGATAGGACAAGTCGCAACAACCGAGATCGGACGCATGACCATGTGATCGACAGTTGAGTGTCGTAACCAACGAAGTATCGCAAGCTCGAAAAGAAGCATTAGACTAAATTTAAACTTCGACTGCAAATGGTTATAAAGCGTGTATATGCTGATATATCAATCGGATTGAAGTTGAATCAAGTCCTACGGGCCTCTGGAACAGAAGTTTCAGATAGTGCCCATTGATCCTACTCAGCTTACGATGGAATCGATAGAGCAGATTGTTATACTTGCTTCATAAGTCCGACAGCCGATAAGAAGGCCAAGGTTTAGCAAATGAGTTTTTGCAAAATCTCCGGTATGGTGCGTCTTTTCGAAAGATCAACTGACCTTGAAAGCTGCGATCAACTATAAATAATGTTCAGACCTGAACACGGGTTTATCAGATAAAACATTGACGTACCACATTTAAGTTAAACCTATATCACTACACCACATGAGCAGCAAGACATTCAGTGTCGATTGACTCGCTGCTGACATAACAAAGAAAGGTGAATAGTTAAAATGAGGCAGTGTGCGTTCAAGTGTACCTACAAAGTATATCAAATTAGTTAACGTGCACACAACTTATCAGTTTTGTGCACACAACGGAGGCAATGGAACAGTCAAGACTGTCTCAGACCTACTGTATACAACATATGCAGCTGAATACTGACAGCATTTATTTCTCTTAGACCCTGGGACGAAAAATCAACATGCCTACCAATCACGCATTCGGGCATGACAGACAATAAGTTGTGCAGACAAACTAACTGCCTGAGACATACCTTTGGCCAATTCCTCCTCTTCTTTGGCTTGCAAGTAAGCCGCATTTTGTCTAGCAGCTCCGGCTTTGATAGCCTGAATAAATAATTACAAATTTAAACGTTCGTGCAAACCGAGTTATTAAACACGTAAAAAATGGACTGATCTTAATATCCTTAGTTATATAAACACAAGAGAGGACGAATTAAGAAACCTGGAGATTGTATACACATCAAGAGTGGAACGTCACTTATATACACAAGCACGAAACAATGAGCGTTGAATTGATCCGATGACATGTTGAAGCTGTCATCAACAGCACATTTGTTATGATGCACTTTCAAAACACAGACCGATTTTTAAGTAAGCAGACATTGGCCTACTTCTTCGGATACAACCGACAACCATCCAGTAATGTGAAAAACTGAGTCCATCAGACGCAAAGCATAGAGCTTAAACTGCCAAAACGATTTTTAAATGGACAACCATCAGCCATCTTTAGTAAGCGGCGTAAACAGCACTTCGCCCACAAGTTATATGATAACAGAAACCATGTATTGAACAAACTAGAAAGTTCTCTTAATTGAAAAGTTGGCCTAGTTTGGTTCAGCACAAAAGCGAGTCGGAAGTGAGGGGGGGAGAGTCACTGGTTTAGGGGCTGTTGGAAAAACACTGCTCATTCAATTTGAAGTTAAGCAATGAAAATTGACGTTTTTGCGGCAGCATTAAGAATGGATATAATAGATTGATATAGTTATGCAATTGAATCTGAATTGTGACGCCAATTTGCAACGTAAAGCTAATTACTCGCTGCAGCACTGTCCGGCAGTCAAGTTTCCAGTTTTCTGGGAAAATTCTGCCCGTACAGAAGACTGACAACGATGGTACATACATTGTTGCGACCAACTCGTAGGAACTATTGACAATATTAGACAACATGAAAAGGTCATATGGTGATATTTGCATGACTCGCCAGAAAAAGCTTGACAGTTTTCCATCATATTCCAATACTAGCGTTGTTAGAGGGCGGGAGAGAAAAATCCAACAGTAAGTATTGCATAAAGGCACGTGAACTGGTCGGTAGTTACATTTCAACAGCTATGTATGGACTACCCACAAAAGTGGTAGTCTAATCCAAACAGGATAGACGCGTGT
This sequence comes from Paragonimus skrjabini miyazakii, assembly GCA_014338405.1. NCBI lineage: Eukaryota > Metazoa > Platyhelminthes > Trematoda > Plagiorchiida > Troglotrematidae > Paragonimus > Paragonimus skrjabini miyazakii. The sequence goes on from JTDE01002633.1 coordinate 64,463, forward strand.
GCTCCATGGGCACGTTGGGAGTCGAACAGAATGACTAAGAGAGTGTGTTCACACGTAGCATCAACAGTTCTAGGGCCATCAAGTAATTCAACCAACCGACTCCGTGGGAAGTCGTGAAAATTGGCGTTTTTAAAGCGATGATAGTACCAATATCCCCTTCAAACAAGCGTGTGTCACTGCTCCATTATCCACTAAGTGGTTTTGGAGGGGGATCAACCAGTTGTTTACTTTTCCTAAACCGTTCACATTCAACAGTCATAATTAAAGAGCCCGTGCATCCAATCACCGTTTATTTAGCAATATTGAGGTAAGTGGAAGAACCGAGCGCCAGCCGCTGACTAAGACTTGCGAACAGGTACAAAGCTGCAAAAATAATAGTTCAAGCAACCGATCAACAATGGTCGCCACCACCGCCCGCTTTCAAAAGCAACCTGTTTGAACCATCGCAAAACGCATTTTTATCAAGCAACACAAGAATGTAGGAAGGAGAATCCCAAAATGCAAAAACCCGTGCAAATAATTTGGTTATAATCTACACAAATCCAACTAAGTCTTTTTTATGCGTCGGACTAGTTTTTATCAAGAAACCGAAGAAACACAGCATGCTAGTTCGAAAAACTGCGTAACACACTTTCGGAGCACCGGCAACAACAAACAATCAAAGATAAAAAGGGGAACGACGAGCTAATTCAACGTCGTATCGCGCTTTGGATCTGACAGCGAGAAATCATAATCTGCTGCACATACTTAAAAATACGCTGTGAAATCTGTTGTGGCATAAACTACGCCACATAGGGTTTATGTATTACCGCTTCAAAATAAATTGCATTGATCTCAAGTAGCTTGTTTTCGAAATCTGCAAAAATGACGCTGGTCCTCAACCACAATCGAGCTAATGAATTCTCAACAAGTCACTGACATAAACCTTCATTAGATCACGTCCCCGTCTACTCAAAACACTAAATCTCAATAGTACATCTAGGAGGAGACCTCAGAAGACGCGGTGTGAAACGATCTAGTCAGTTCGTGTATTCTCAGCAATCGCACCACATACAACTTAACAAGGGTGTCAAGGCAATCATAGTCTATCGAAATACTACAGATTCTTGGTTGCATACGTAATCATCAAAAAAGTCAATTCAACATCATCATGAACTATTTTCTACACAAAAGATGAGCCAGTAACATCAACAGCAACCGTTTCGACATGCACTTTGCTTTCGATTATGCGACAAAATATTTGACGTTTCACAATCAATGAGTTCAGTTCACCCCCGTTTTTCTATTACTCGTCCTATGGAGTTGAACAACCACTTTGAAATGTGCCCACTAAACTCTATATCAAGACTTTTACTCGTGTGTTTAATAATAATCGTTTCTACAGTTACATACGAATCTGATATGTAAAAATTAGCATTTTTGAAAGGTTAGCAGGTACACTTTTGGCTGGTGTAATCCGACAGAAGTTTGCAGCTTTATAGACATTCAAAAGCTGTACTTATTTGATTAGACATCGTTTGTATCAGACTGTTGCCTCTGAATAACAGCTGTGTTAAAACAGACATCCAGGACACTCCAGTGATCAGTATTGTGCGCAAACTTTTGCCATGATATTGGGTGAAGCTATTTGAGTAAGAATCCGACTGAAATATTTCCCTCAAGAATACTTCTTTCGTATGTTGCGTGTCGGAAATACAAAATTCAGGAGCACAATGAACTGAAGTATAAAATATGGAGCGTTTGCTGCACCGCATAAAAACCTTTAGTGTAAATAATAATCAAACTACATGGCAGTCCAGTGAACTGAATGTTTCATCTGAGCGGCTAATCAGCAAGTGAACACCACATCAGAACAGCAGAAAACAAACACCATGCTCGTACTCAGCACTTTGTAGTTGTGACACTGGTAACGTTTACTGTGAGGTCCGAGGTGAGAAAAGCATCACCATATAGCGCACGAAGGGCCACTGTATCCTTCGCCTTCTCTCCGATCTAATGAAAATGATGTTCACAATAATTACGGGTGACTGTAAAGAAGGCCCACAGCGTCCCAAAATGCTATCCCATCGTGTCAAACAAACCTCGGCCCACTAGTCATTCAAAAATGCTAGTACCTTAGGAATGTATGTTCCATCGCACAGACAAAATGTCATACAGACGCGGAGACGATTGTACTGGACTAACCGACAGAATTCTGGATGCGCAGAACAATGAGCATGTTTTGGGATAACCGAACAAATCGATACAGCAGCTCATCGGAACACAGGTGTTAACTCGAATTTTTGATAATCAAAAGCCAGTTGTTGGTCGATCATCGTATTGATTCTGCAGCTTCATCCAATATACTGATCACCAGTGGAGATTATACCTACTGAAACTAACTAAAGTACACCATGAGCAGCGTAACCATCCATCCAGTTGTTTAAGCGATACGTGCTATCGCGTTTCTTAACAACTACCCTCGAAAAATTGCCACCGATTTATACAGCTTAGTCGTGGCAAGGTTAACCACCAAATAGTACGTTCGAAGATAGCTGGACAGTAGATTCAACATTCTGTCTTGCTGCAATATGACACCTAACCCAGGAACTCTTGTTCTATGATCAGGGCAACACACAGACGTATTTGAAGCACTTGGCTAGCACGCTAAGGACATACGTAACACATAACAAAACACCAACGCAAAGACGCTCACCTGTCGATCTTCGTGCAAATGCCGTATAACATCGTTGTGCTCCGTGCGAACCCAGCTGTAAAGACCTGCAGCAAGGCTAACGGGAAAAACATAAAAGGCAAATGCAATGGATCAATATCTCTTATCGCATCAACTTACGCCAACTCGGAATCAGTTTGAAACTCTTCAGCCCACTTCTCAAAAACTTCAGCCAGCTTAACACTCGGAATCCGCTGTAAACTCTGAGAAAAAAAGACGCCACAATGACCAGAAAGTAAAAACGGACAAACTTACGGAAAAGCGACCTTTGATCAACTGGACAAAGTCTCTTGAGGCGATTTCGCGATTAAACGGTTTGCCGCAGTTCTTACTACATGCATCCAGAAGCTAGACACAAAGTAGATACACTGTCGACCACATAATTGAACTCACAGTAATGGCGCGTAAACTGACGTTGGGATTTTTATTAAAAAGACGCTTCCCGATCACTTTCAGACACGCCTTCGGTCTGTTGGTGGTGGTTTTCGTTTATGAACAAAGAAAACTAACTCTTTGCTCGCGTATTCTTCACACACGCGCAATATCAGGTCCCACTTGTCGTGTGTGTTTTTTTCTGAGGTGCATTGCTCTAGAAAAGAAAAGCGAAACAATTTCGGAAAAAAATTCCTCAGTGTGTATAGGTAATCCCACGAAAACCTTTCCCAGTTAAACCTTGCAAAATTGACAAAATTTTGTACGAGATGACCATGCAATTAAACAGACATCAGCAATACCTACATTGAGCTCGAAACATAGCCCAGTGTTGACGACGTCGACTACCGGTCACACGATAGCGGACCTGAAATTCAATCATTTCCAATCTTCTCATAGTTTCGATTTGGGTAGTTTGACAATACCCAGTCCCTCGAATCAGTGAAACTTTTGCAGTGTTAACTCACAGGATGTTGGCATATCAGGACACATATGCTGACTACACTATCAGGCTGACGAATCCCAAAGAGCGTCAAATGGAATGACCGGTGTTCGAACCCGCAAACTAGCCATTATGGCGTAGTAACCCCCGAACTGTTTCCAGTCCTGCTACTTACGTGTGACTCAGTATGTCGCACAGTGCCGCTGTGTCGTATTCCCCCCTCATATATTGTCTTGTGCCCAAGAGTTTCGGTTGCATCTGCCCGTTACCCGCTTGAGTACGGACAACGGGATACTAAGACCGGATCGCAAAAGAATATACTGTAAAGTCAATGCCAAGTCAGTAGCCTGCGCTACTTTTCATTTTACAGACTAGTCAACGGTATAAAACACATGATTGTTGAACAAGCCCAATAAAAGAGATGGACACCGGCGACTGAACTCAAATATACGCTGCCACTTTAAGCAGACGAACAAACAGTATGCGGAAAACTTTCGGGTGAGAAAGTGACCGCCTGTCCACGATGGTTGAGAAAACTCGGACATCAGTAATCAAATACCGCTCAACAAGCCAACGATTTCTGTGATTTCGACTTCGAGAGGTCATCGATTGGAGTTAACAGGACAGTTAATGTGTCTCCTCTCGAGGCGATCGGGCAACCTGATCATTACTTACAAGCGAAAGTGGTTGAGTGTTCACATATGATAATTCGGTCGTGCCTAATGTGAGGTCAATGGCGCAGTGGTAAACACGGTTGCCTCATGAACAGCGTGTCTGTGGTTCAAGTCCCGGCAGTGGCGATGATATGCACTACTAACGAGCTCTAATGAGAGCGAAACTCGAGTCTAGTGCTTCTATTCAAAAGGGCCGACTGGAAAGTCTATGGGAATGCGACAGCTGCGATCAATTGTGGATGTTCAATCTATATGAAAACTCGGACAGTAAATTAGCAGGTCTTACTAATAACTATGCAATGCTCCAATATAGGAGTTAAGTAGATCCTGAATTTTTGTGAATTCAGCAGTGGAGCCTATCAACCGAAAAGCAGACAATTTTAAGTCACAAGTCACGGAAAGATAACCACTTCCAGAATACGGATAAGCTCGGCTGGCATCGTAACCCGGATGACTAAAAATGCAAAATATATCCCGTACACTCATACCCCACAACGTAAATGGTTTTCACGAGTTTGCACGTAGGCCACAGACCTGAGTGAGGCGTTGTCGTCCTCGTACTCAACGTCGACCACCTAACCGCCTGACGTGAGCTTCGCTTTGAGATCATCGGAACCTGGAATGCTCGTTGCAGAATACCATTAATCACATGGCTGAACAGCAACCGAGTTGTGATCAAGACAGCCTCAGACAGCGTGTCGGGTAGCGGAATCAAAGGCAGCCTTTCGGTCTAAAAATACCATCACAGATGGCTGAGAAAGCAAGTACTGATGGTCTAATGTCTGTAACAAAACGAAGATACAACTGGTACTCCCGCGAACAGGCTGAAAATCTGCATGCGCTCATATCTGGTTAGCTCTGAGTTACAAACTCCCTTGTACTGTGGAACCCGTGGGTAGATTGAATGTAACAAAGATAAGTGTTGTCACATGCTCTGGTACTTATTCTGAAAGTGAGAACGACCGTTGAGAAGTAGTAACCACGATACACCTCCCCAGTATCCTATGGAACAGGAGGAAACTTGGGCAGTTCTAATAACAGTCTCTTACGTCCCGTTTGAAAAGGGACTTGAAAAAGAAGGTCGGGGACTGAAGCTTAATTACTTTTTAATAAGTTGAGCTTCAATGCCACCTTGGTTTCCCATGGAGTATTATAGGTATGTCATGTCCAGACAAATTACCTCCACCAGCTATAGCTGAATATATTGGCTTAGATCAGTTCAAGTGTTCTCCTAAAGAAGAGGAACTGTGCTATATATGAAAGAGACTTGGAATGTTCCACGGCGATGATGGCACACTATAACAAGTCCAAGGGTCGACATGATATCTGGCCCAAAATAGCTGAACAAACGCTTGTCTCGTCGACGTTGTATGGCGCTCTCCCTCTAACAATGAACATGCACGTAACTTCCTGCTAAAAGTACCGGACAGACAATGAATTGCGTATAACATACTAGTAACGAAGGTTCCTAACCACCACCTAGGCAATAAAAAGGGTTCAGGAACCTCCAATCACAGGGATCTGGATGGTCACAAATGAACCAAAACTTACGAACCACGCGCAAGATGGGTAGTCGCAAGGTGAGATTTAAAAAAATATTGTCCATCTGTTCCCGATTAAATGACAAGGAAAGGGCCATCAAAGAATGGCTCGAAGGAAGTACTAGATCCTCTGTGTTGCGGCCAATGTGCAGAGCTGAACTAATGTTTTTTTATGTACCAGTCGAGTAATCGAGCCACCGACTGTTGCAAGACGTAGCTTAATACGGTCTTACTGTCAACATGATGAAGATTGTAGATTGACAGAACAAGGTTACTGCTTAAACGCAGAGATGCACCGATCAGCCATGCGAACATACTGTCGGCGCTTTATCCTCATACTTGAGTGCAGCCTGGGGTTTACGGTGAACTGTCCGACAGTTTCAGCACCAAGAGCGGCGTACGTCAAGGCTGTCGCCTTTCATCATTTTTGTTTGCTCCAGTGATAACCGATACGATGAAGGACTGTCTGCGACACCCGCCAGCGTGGACCTCCTAACTGGTGGAGGACTGAGTGAACTTGGTTATGCTGACGACAAGGTGACGCCGTTTGACAAATTTAAAGCAGGACAAAGAGCGCTGGACGCTATTTCGCGTTCTGTTTCGGAATGCGCTTTGCAGTCTCAATGTGCAAAGTGCTTCTGCAAGACTGTTGCGGTCACGTAGATTTAATGTTAGATAATCAAGTCATGGAGGTTTCTGACCGATTCGTGTATTTGGGAACCTGCATCAGCGGCGACGGAGGTGTAGGGAATGAAACAGGACGGTATTAGCCAATCTGGGGTACCTCTGGCGATAAAGAGGTATCTCTCTGAGGCTTAAAGGTCGCATATATAAGACGACAGTGAGGGCTGTATTACATTACGGCAGGGAAACCTGGTCGCTCAGGGTAGAAGACATGAACCGTCTTCAGGTATTTGATCACCTATGTCTGTGTTCGATCGCTAATATCGGGTTGCATCAACGAATAAGCAACGAGGAGGTTAGAAAGCGTGTACTTCGTAGTGATTGTCAAACATTCTTTCATTCAATCCTTGTACCTGCACAGACGCAGATGGTTAGAACAGGAACTAGGGATTCCAGCCAGTCGTTTTCCACACCAAGCACTCTTAGTCGATACTGCGGCCGACTGGTGTAAAGCGCGAGGTAGACAGATGATGATCTGACGTAGAGAGATCGAGTTGTTCACGAAGGGGTTGGTCACTATAGGTTGGGTTCGCCTCCCGGGTTGGTGACCTCGCGACTCACAGAGTTGGTGGCTGGAAACTTCAAGTAAAACTGCGGCTAATCAAACTCAGTGGCGTGAATTATGTAGTGGTTTGGACGAATTGTCTGTGAAATGAGTACACTTAATGACACGAGGTAGTGAAAACCGTGAGGGATCTGTCTTGCTGATGGCGCCTTACTTTCGCTTATATTTCGTTTGATCGTCTGCATGGTGTAGGCATCTTGGTGCTGAGTGTCTGAATATAGACGAATCTATTTTTAGTAGTTAGGTACCTATCCTTCCCCTTCTTTTTTCCCCTCTCTTCCTGTACGGAGTTTGCTTTTTTTCTTCGTGGATGTTTGGCAGTTAAGCATAAGTGTGAACCACTGATGTATTGTTGTCTATAATGATGATGATGATGAACGGTGTTTATTCCACACACTCCGTGCAACAGAATGAAGTGTAAGCGCGTAAGGTGAGCTTACTGAAGTGCACCTTTTTCTATGTCCTCCACATCGGAGAGATTTACGGAACTAGTTAACGTCAACAAGATGACTTAAATATAACCGGTCGCCAAATGCGCAAGCAACCCGAAACACATCTGCACCTTTGAATCACCACAAATTTAAGTCGGGGTGAGTAGTTCACAATTGGTTTATATCATGTCGCTACGGTGATCGTTGCAAAGTGCTACATTCAAATTGCTTAACGTTTTTTCATTGTCATCATTATAAAGGCAATGAACTTGACCAGAGGATACAGTGGCTCGGGCCACCGCTTACTTCAACAGTGACGTCGAATCTCTTAGAGAACGTTACTAAAAAAAGTTGAAAACTAACAAAAGACAAAGCGAAAGAACTAGAAAGGGTATTAATACAGGTACGTCATTGAGTGCGATACGGTGACATCTCGGAATGTTCATTTTAGTTGCCATACCTTAATTTGAAAATCAACAATGCCCAGCATCCAAGTTTTGAAGACTTCCCATTCACTGTCTGCGGATACTAGTTTGCTTGAATACATCTTTGCTCCCAACACGGAGGCAGCCGAGATACTGTACACCAACCGAGTACGTATCGGCGGGAAGAGTATCTCGCCCTCTTAAATAAGCAGGTCGAAATTCCTGTTTTACCGATTGGAAGGCTACATTCTATTCTCCGACAACACGCAGCAGTGCTGAGCGTGCCGACTACGACTATTTTCGAATGGTTCTTTGAAATCAGAACGCTCCATCAACCCTGGAGGAACACCGATATTACCAAGGTTTTCAAGTGGATCACGCAGCAAGCTGCCGTCAAACGTAACTGCTTTAATCAAGCATTAATGTGACGGATGTGATGTGATGACCACCCCAAACATCAATGAGTGCAATGGGCCGCTTGTAAACGCACAAAACCGGTTCCGAAAGGAATATTCTTGTGTCACAAACCATCAACACTGGACAGCCGATGAAGACCTCGAGGTTGACATAGTGCCCTTGGAGTTTAGACAGACATTCAAAACAGTACATAACACGACACTGCTAGCCAGACTATCAGCATTCGGAGTTCATCGGAAAGTTCCGGGTTAGCTCATTAACCATCTTAACGGCATCAACCTTTAACAGAAATAACGTCTCTTCGGTTATTTCAACACGGCTGTCAGACTTGTCTGCTGCGTTGATCGAGAAGGTTATACTGACTAAGGTTTCGGGTTCTCCCGGTAAAACCACATCAGTTAAGACAAACAGTAGGATCGTACATAGCATTACTGGCTGTGCAGAGGTGCTTGGATGGTGAAGCACCGCCATACGAGTGTACGGCAGTGACTTAATAGTCCCAGTATTGTTGTCTTCTACATAAAGAAGAGTAGAAGAAATACTCTCAAACAAACAGCACAGTGGTCGCTCACCAGATGATCGTGACCACCGGCTGAACATGTAACACAGTCGAAAAAGTTACAGTACGCCTCACAAGGTTGATGTAAGCTAGCCCCTCACTGCCAATGGAGTCAAACAGTACTGACCGCTTCCAGGTGCCGTCTCTCAAGAAGGTCCCATATTCTGTTGCCCCGCAAGTCACGCAGTTGGGCCAGAGATGCTGGGTGAGATCTTTCACGCCAAACCTTTTCCGTAACAGAAACGACTAGGAAGCATCCGCGGATTTCGCTGCCCCGACAGAACATTCCACTCAATCTAACTTTCTTTTTATTCTGCTTCAACTTCTTCCTCCTCCTCGTCTTCATCATTTTCAGCTTCAAACCGTATCCGCGGGAATTTTCACGTTTTCAATACAAGACAGCTAGCAAACGTTGGCGCATTTAGCATCCACAAGCTACAACTGATAGGTTGTCGAGGCTGCACAGGCAAGTACTATCTCGATTTTGAAAGTGTAGGTGCGCTATATCTGGGAAAGTCGCTCTTATGACCCTAACTTTAACATTCACGTAAATTCACATTTAGACAGTGCTATAGATCAGCGGCTCTTGCTCCGGATCTGTGTACTAGACTGACTGTTTCACTACGTTTCCGTTTTCTCCCACACTACTGTTGTTAGATGAACAAAGCCTAACTGTTGAGCAATGTCTTCTCTATTCAATCTCGACAGACTGTTCGTTCGACGTTTACATCACACTCTGGTGGCGATGAAACCGAACATCGTGGTCGAGCTAGAGTATTGATCACACTGAACTCTACGGCAGAACAAAGCTTGCTCAACTGAACCTCAGTGAACGATTGTTTATGAACCATCAAACTCAGCACTTCGTCCAATCTTCCGATGTAGATCACAAAGATGTTGTTTATTTGTCGTATCTGCATACGTCCCGAAATACAACAGATCGGCAGTAGTCAACAATGCTTTTACGATACCCACTTTGGCGTTCTGAGGAAAACAAAATACCCGGATATCACTATACTTACCGGTAGTACGAAGGCACAAGTTAGTCACCTTACTCTGGAAGGAAAATGGCTGCGTGGTCTTTCCGGAGCCTGGGCGCAATGGCGGTCAGCTGTTAAAATTATACATAGAATTACGCAGTTCAGGATAAAGGATGGCAATGCATCACCTAGATACAGCTTTGTACAATCCTACTATCAATGTAAACTGACCGTATCGCCATCGGCTATCAACGACGCAACTCCGTTGGAGGTTGCCGTTCACAATTGAGTAATCTCCTGCTGTTGTTCGTGCTCTCTTCAGTTTACCATTTGTTCAGGGATCACAAAATAGTCTATTGCAAATCGATCAACGGGGTGGATGAAATACTTAGCAAACAACAATGACGGCTGAGCTACCCAGAACACAACAGTAACGTGAACCGAACAGACACTTGCAGATATTTCTAAAACAGCGCGAAAAAAGTATGTCATGGGAGCACTGCAGGAACAGCATAAGTAGGGTTCTAATGATTTGACAACGTTTTTGACCAAAAATCAGCCGGTCATCGCGGCTTTAAATACGATGAAGACTGCCGCCAACTAAAATAAACATACAGTGAGTGCATAAGGACCATGAAGCTTACTTAGCATAACGAATTAGAGATGAAAATAGCGACAACATCAGAATATACACCAGTGCCGTCTTCGGGTAAGGCAAGCCACTCACTTTCGAGCGAACCGGAGTGCTGAGTCATGGACTTTGGGTAAGGTTGACCCAGGAAAATCCTATCTCCCGTTGTCTCGCAGGTCAGATTTTTGAATCACAGCCTCGGAAAGAGGTTCTCACGTCAGCTTTTCGACGCGGCATTAACTACCGGGAAGTATCAGAAGTTGTCGTTGCCCTGAAAGACCAGTCCACTCATTTTCGCCTCCCACCCACTTTACCGCCAACTAGCCTCTTCGACAAACAGGTCAGCACGCAACTCTAGCATGAACCCTCTAGAGTATGGAAACGGATGTGTGCTGTGTTTCCGAAATGCGTCTTTATAATCCTAGCTTCATCCTTCCGTTGAATTCGCCATTAGACAACGTCATAGGTCAGTGGTTTTTCTTAGGGTCTCTGGTGGCGATGAAGCCAAGTCTCGAGGTCAATTTGGTGTACGGATTGCGCTCGGGTGAGCAGAACCTCACGGGCTCTAGATATCGAGTAGGGCACTTCGACACAAATGACGATAGGGCATCAAGTGGGGACCAGCTTGTGTAACTCAGTTATGGACGCAAATTAATCATATCGTCGTCAGCTACCGACGGCGCCACTACATTAAGGAATGGTGTTCGTTTTGGAACAACCACACTGACTCAGATCATGCCGTTGTTTGGGCCCGCATTGCTCTAGCGTTTACCCAGAGATCATCTACTCACAAACGGAAAGTACTCAGATGGAAACTGAGCAACAATGGTAGGGGAAGCTTCTATCAAACAGCACTGGAAGTTAAACTACCAGGGGCACAACACAGAAATGACCCAAACGAGCACTCCGAATAAGGAAGACCACCGTGAACTCAAAAACAAACTTGCGAAGAGTTAGCGTAAGGGCCGTGAAGCTTACTTCTCCAATGAAGCTAAACAGATTAGTACATTCTTATCGGACAGAAACCGGGTGCTGTTTTCTCTTATTCGTAGTTGAACTGGTCGTCGACAAAGTATCAGTGAAACTATATGTGAAGAAGATGGCCTGCGTATTTACAACTTGTTATAGCGACTTGACAAGCGAGCAAAGCACTTTGATGAAAAGTACTAGTCTCAACAAACTCGTTCAGTAGGGTATGATAGGGATTTGGTGGTCAGTAATGACGTATCTGACAATCCGCCGTCGGAAAACGAAGCGGTTTTGGATCTTAGGGTAGTGGAACGTAATAATGCCTCGTCTAGACCTTCTCTCTCCAGCGCTTCTCAAAAATGACAGTGATAGATCGTTGCCTGAGCTCCCTTGATCCCAGAAGGTTAAAAAGTTATCTACTGGCTGGCGCTTACCATCCGTCATTCACATTTTCGAAAAATAGTTACGTACTCCGTGGTCCGAAGAGGCGTCTGCCGTGCCGCACACTGTTCAGTGAAGCTGCTGATGATTGGAAGAACCCATAAGACATACAGGTGAACACGGGCTATGAAAACTTAGAGCGTTCCGCTGAACATCGTTGGTAGTTGACGTCTATATCGTTGGGGAATTTGTGACTATCCATACAGCTTTGTGGCACAATCAATGGCGAGTCTATAGGCGCGAAGTTATTGGCTTTCCGTAAGTATTCTTGACGGCCACTCTTCAAATCGACACTAAACGATCGGCTTCGTCCTTATTTTGACTCACCAGATAGAAAGTCTGAATGGAAATCGAACAAGCGGCCCTTCATGTTACGAGCCAAAACTCTCGTCTACCCGGTCACTAGTTCTATGAAAACTGCTTGTGAAGTGGAAACTTTGTAATTGAGTCATAACTTACTTTACTTTTTTCAAAACGTCATCGTTTTTATCGGATTTTTTTCGTTTTGCCCTCTTGTACTTATGCTTATTTAGTGATCTACTACTCTATGGACCACATGCAAGACCAACGGCAGCCCAAGTAAAAAACCTACGGATAAGCATAAAGCTGAAAATGACGACAACGGACACGAATTAGGGCTTGAAATGTATGTATGTATGTACGCGTCTTACCAATAAACAGTTTAGCGCGGGAGTTAACGAAATATTTTCACCGAAGCACCGTGACCGGCAGGAGTTCTACAAAACTATATTCCTAGACTTTCATACGCCACCTTATCTAAAATGATCTCTTAACGATCGTCGCTTGCTGGTTAGTATTGTTAACTAACATCTGCAAACCACATTTTCATCAAAAGATTGACTTCTGATTCAAGATGACTTCAGTATTCTTGAAGAGTGGGTTCAAGCGAATCCACCACCAGTTAGTGGGTCAATATACAATATCCTAACCTCCATTATTCTTACATTAGTAACGTGGACCTGACCGACTGATTCTGAAGAAAAAGTGGGTATGACTACGATAAAGGATCTAACACCAGCAATGAACTTTGGGTCAACGAATTCAACAGTGAATGCGGACCCGGCTGGTTCGCAGCAGCTCTCAGATCATACATACATACATACATACATACATACATTCCCACTTTACCAACATTTATGAATCTGTCCTCTGCAAAGTCAGCCCACAAGTTTGTGCCACCTACTATATGAAAGATTATCTAAGACCTGAATCCATACAACGCTGTGCAACCAAAGACCCCAGAGTTGAACAACAGCCTTAATCAATGACTCCATTTTCCAACAAAAATCCTTCGCGAAAACAACTGTCGCAAACACGTGTGGTAACCTGACGTGTTCTGAGAAATCCCTTATGCCCGCACTAGTATCTGGTTCAGAGATTCTTTACCACGCACCTCAGAGTTAAAGGAGAACACCAACGGAGCTGGTTGCCAAAATGACACGACCGGAATGTTCTTCCACGAGACGCGACTGAAGCCCAGAGAGTAACCTCCTTTAAGCATAAAGAGCAACACGCAATGGACTGGGTTCTTCTTGTTGTTGATTTTTGTTGCTCTACGAAAAGAAATCACTTGGATTTGCGTGGGTGTCTAAACTTTTGAGTGGCTTAGTTGTAACGCCGTTTTTAATAATTGCGTTACAGATCAACGGAAACCCAGTCGATATCGAAACAGACAAACTTATGTGAGCTTCTAGTCTCGAACCCCATATATATATATATATATATATATATATATATATATATATATATATATATA
>JTDE01002633.1:80544-102588 GCA_014338405.1 Paragonimus skrjabini miyazakii
AGTCGCTGTTACAGGTCAGGCTAGAGTAGGTAAAGTCCTTAGCACGACGGCCTCAGCCTCATTGATAGCTGGGATTCCTGTCAACAGTAGACTTTGTGTCGTCCGCTTGACAGGTTCAATTAAGACCAGCTCTAGAAGCAAGACTTTTAGAAATGTCTCATTGTGTCTGCTTACGCTCCTACAGACTCTCGTGACGTCGGCGTCAAGGACGTGTTTTACTCGGATCTGGCCTCTCTCCTTCGGTCGACACGTGGTTCTGATATGGTCGTTTTGGTCGGAGATATGATTGCCCAGTTCGGCCGAATCTCGTTTAGATGGCAGGTATGCGATAGCGTCACATCGGTCAGATAATGGTGGGCGATTGCTGCAGCTGTGCGCTGAGTATCAGCTATTTTTAGCCAGCACTAGTTTTAGGTATCGTTCACGTCATATATATGGCGCCCTCCTTCTCAGAATCAGGTCTGGTCTCAGATAGACTACATAGCTGTTAGTTACAGGTGGCGTGGTTGCATTCAAGACTGTCGTTCTTATTGGAGCACGTACTTGGACTCAGATCATGCATCAGTATGTTGTCGTTTTGTTCCTACCGACAGCAACGACTGCCTGTTGAGAAACTGGTTTTACCATTGGTAAAGCGTAAGTACCAAACCAACTTAGAAAGCTGCCTTAGTAGCTCTCGCTCCGAAGATCCTAACCGTTGCTGGACACAAATCTCACAGGTTATTCAGAAAGCGGGTACTGTAGCATGCGGCACAGGGGTACATAAGTTTAACGAACACTGGATCTCAGATAAATCCCTAGAGTTGTTAGAAGCCAGACGGAAGGTTCCTCCTGATAGTTCACATAATAAGTCTAGAAGAGACATCCGTAGGAAGCTGAAACGTAATCTAAAGGCTGATCGTGAGGCTTGGTTAGTGGAAAAAGTTAAGGGAATGGAAACTGCTTTTGCCTCAGGGAACACCGGCAAACTCTTTAAGCTAATCCGTGCCACTGGTCCCACGCGACCGCCTGTCAGTGAAACTATCAGCGAGGCAGATGGCACGCTAATCTACAGTCAGTCCAGAAGGTTGGTACGTTGGGCGGAACACTTTGAGAGTCAATTTAGCTGGCCTCCTGCTTTTACCGTGCTGCCACCACAAACTTGTGATGTGACGCCCTGGTCGGTAGATTTCGAACCACCCACTGAGACTGAGGTTCGCAATTGCATCTCGGTTCTCACTCGTAATAAGGCTGCTGGTCCAAATGATCTCGTGCCCGCACTTTTCAAAGAAGTTGGAGAGGTGTTAGTTGAGGCCTTGGCTCAGTTGTTTCAACTTGTGCGGATGACGGAGACCATCCATCCGTGCTGGGGTCAGGCGATACTAGTTCCTGTATTCAAGATAGGTACCAGGAGAACTTGCGAAAACCATCGGGAAATTAGTCTGACCCCAGTCAATTCTAGGGTTCTTGCATCCATTATACTTCGTCGACTCACTGTAGTCCGGGAGGAGAACATTAGGGAAGAACAGGTAGGGTTTCATCTTGGCCGGGGATGTATAGATCACATTTTTACCCTTCGTCAAATTTTGGAGCAGCATCATGTGTACCGCCGGCCAACAATTGCCGTATTTCTCAACTGTAAAGGTGCACTCAATTCAGTGGATTGATCTACACTTTTAGAATCGCTTAAACGTAGGGGTTCATTGACGAATTATGTGAATATACTGTCGGCACTTTACTCCCATACTTCGACTCAGGTTAGGGTTCACGGTGAGATGTCTGACAGTTTCAGCACCAGGAGCGGCGTTTGTCAGGGCTGTTCCCTTTCACCTTTTTTGTTCAATTTCGTCATGGACGAACTAATGGAGGATTATCCCGACAGTCACAAAATGCCAACGTGGACCTCCTACCTGGTGGAAGGCTGACCGATCTTAAGTAAGTTGACGATAAGGTGTTGCTGTTTGACAACTTCTAAGCGGCCCAAGCAACGCTAAACGCAATTTCACGCTCTGCCAAGTACTTCGGAATGCGCTTTGCTGTCTTAAAATGCAAAGTGCTTCTACAAGATTGCTCTGATAACGCGGACTTAATGTTAGATAATGAAGTCATGGAGGTTTTTGACCGATTTGTATACCTTGGAAGCTGCATCAGCGACGGCGGCCGACGTGTAGGGAATGAAATAGGGGCGCACATTTCCAAGGCTAGAGCGGTGCTTACTAATCTCAGGTACTTATGGCGACAGAAAGGTAACTCTTTGAAGCTTAAGGGTCGCGTATATCAGAAAACAGTGACGCTGTATTACTTTACGGCAGCGAAAATTGGCCGCTCAGAGTAGTAGACGTGAACCGTCTTTAGGTGTTTGACCACCGATGTCTGCGTTCAATCGCTCGTATCGGGTGGCACCAACGAGTGAGCAACGAGGAGGTTAGGAAGCGGGTGTTTGGCACTGATTGTCAAACGAGTTCTTTCGTTCAATCCCTACACATGTTTAGCCTTAGGTGGTTAGGTCATGTACTAAGGATGCCAGATAGTCGTCTGTGCGAGGCGGACAGATGACTTGGCGTAGACAAATGAAATTGTTCATGAAGGGGTTGGCTACTGTAAATCGAGTTCGTCTTCCGGGCTGGAGCCCTCGCGACTCAAAAAGTCGGTGGCTTGAGACGTTAGGTGAGATGGCGGCTAACCGAGCTCAGGGGCGAGAATGTTATCGTTGTTTGGCCGAGTTGTCTGTGAAGTGAGTGCACTTAATGATGCGGAGCAGTGAAAGCCGCAAGGAAGCTGTCTTGCTGATGACGCCTTACTTTCACTTACAGCTCGGTTGTTTGTTTGCAAGGTGTAGGTGCCTTGATGTATGTTTAAATGTAGACGTAGCTATTTTTCAGTGGTTAGGTACCCTCCCCTTTCCTTTTTTCTCTCTTCCTATATAGGGTATTTTTCCCTTCGTGGTTGTATGGCAGTTATGCATCAGTGCGAACCACTGATTTATTGCTGTCTATGAGGATAATGATGGCGATGACTTAAAAATCTGGAATGCCACTGATCCCAGTGCTCTACAGAATGATCTTGACGCGATTAAGCGTTAGTCGGACGATTGGAGCCTCCCACTAAATGACAATAAGTGAGTACATGTCACTCAGTGGAGACTCTGGCAATGCCTTCGTGATTCATGATGCACTCGGCATAGCATATATCATGAAAATCGATCTGATGAAAGAACTGAGCATCTGGTTGTCGTCTAACTTATCTTTCGCGCATCACCCTGAGATGGCGGCAAAAAAAAGATTTGCCGCTCTTAGGATGATTGAGCGCACTTTCCTCCGCATAGACGAGAGAGCGTTTCGAACGCTTTACGGGGTTTATATAAGACCTCTCATCGAGTATGCTAATCAGGTCGTGAATACCGGACTGAAGAACGAAATATTAGCTGTTGAGCGTGTCCAGCGCGCGGCTACCAAACTAGTCACGGGCCTAAGAAATCTCGCGTACGAGTCCCGACTTGAATATCTTGATCTATACCCACTTGAATTTCGACGACTCCGCGGCGATTTAATCCTCAAACATTTTCTGTTCAGAGCAGATCTTGTTGAATAGTTCTTTATCATAGCGAATAATGACGGTCGGCGAGGACATAACAAAAAGCTTTTCAAGCTTCGTTCTCAGACCTTCCTTAGGCAGCAGTTCTTTTCTTACAGGATTATTAACCTTTGGAACAGTCTTCATCCTGAGGTCGTTAGCAGCGCTCCTAGCCATCGTTTTAAAACATCACTTGACTCTCATTTTTAAAAAAAACTTTATTATGCAAGTAGTCTGACTTGGTTTCCGGTATTTACTGTAATCCCCAACAGCTGTGCTACACCCTGTTTTCAATGGCTGCCCTTCAAATCAACAGATGCCCGCTTGGCGCTGAGCAAGAAAAACTGACTGGATCCGGGAACCTTGGACCTCTGCCTCGAACCCGTGTATCAATCACTGGCTGCTTCGAGGCGGCAGCCCGTCTTTGAACCCCTTATCGATGAACGTGAAACTGAGATATACAAACTCAACGTATCGCATATTTTAGTGTGAACCTGTAATTTGTAGACCACAAGCACTTGAACGCACACCAACTACCCATTAAACGTGGCATTGGCTATAGCTATATGGTCGTAGTTTGTGAGCGCAGTAAGTTGCACAAAGCGCACGCGATAGCTTATACTGCTACAGATTTAAAATGACGTATATCGACTACAACGGTCTAGTGAATCCTTTATACTGGTCAATTTCTACGCTGCATCCCGCTACATCCAGATATAATTGTCTTGTGACGACGCACATTTTCAAAACCAACAGGAGCGTTTTCAATCATCCTGCGTGCATTATGCGTTAATAAGCAGTCTCTTAAGAGACCGCTTCAAGTTTCAATTGAAACTTGTGTTAGAGACGATAAGCAGTAATTTACTGTAACCGCCCCGATCAATACAGGTGCTTTGTTCAACTTACAGCACTCAGACTACGACCGTTTGTCATTGAAAACGAGTAATTACAATGGAAATTTCATAATATGCTAGCCAAGTAAAACTTAAGAGTATTTCTGCTGAGATACCTACTACACATTAATATACATGACCCTTGGAGATAACAAGTGAAAACCTACCAATCAAAGCCTCCATCACGAAGTGTATCGCCCAAAATAAAAACCGCCGCCTTTCTTTCAATGGATAACAACTTTTCTTGATTTTATTGGAGGGCTGAAGTGGAGAATAAACAAATACCTGCCAACTTTTATCATATACATAAGTCCATGGCTGAGTGAATATGCATAATTAAGTGTGGGCTATTCGACAGACAAACATGCAGACGTGTCTGTGCACAGGAGGGTATGCTGGGCACGGACTAAGTGGTAGGGTGGCGATTCAGATTACTTTTTGACGCAGCTACTATCGTGACACTCACGATATGTCCTAGCATAGAGTTCCAGGCTCTGCACACACGGACCGAGAAGAAACGGTGCCTCAGCCCAAGTCTGCTGTACAGAATTTTTTTAATTTCAAGGAATGCCCTCTGAGTGACATCTGCAAATGTGAGCAGTGATCTACACGGATAGTTGGGGGTCCTCAAAATCATGAACGCTGAAGAGATTTAGTTCACAAAGACGCCGAAGTCTTTTACACTCAGTCCACGAACTGCTTTCGTTGCGCGCCGCTGAACAGTTTCCAAACTACGTTTGTCCTTCTCTAAGTGGGTAGATCAAACAAGAGTCCTTTGGTCGAGGTGAGGACGGATAAGGGTTATTGAAATATGTACTCGAATTTGTCAGGCGTACCCATCGGAGGTGCTAGTGCGCTACTAGTTACCTTGGTGCTTGCCTCAGTATTGGATGAACTCGAGAGATTGTGCGCCACAACAGTGTCAAGGTCTTTTTCTGTTCGTGACTTGGAGCGGTATTCCGCCGAGGGAGTAAAAGAAATTGTACTTACGCCTGATAGGAATGACTGTGCACTTCCTGGTATTGAACTCAACGGAGTTTGATCTAGACAATTGGTAAAGAACACTAATATCAGCCTGCGGGACGCTGGCGTTAGAGCTATTACGCACACTACAACAGATTTTGATATCATCAACAAACAGCATCAGTGGAGAAGATGCTTTAGGTGGTAGATCGATGATTAGGATAGAGGAAACTAGTAACCCCGAGGTTGAACCCTGTGGAACACCAGAAGTGACGATTCTGGCAAAGGATACGTAGGAACCCAGCCACACACGATGGGAACGGTTTGATAGAAAAGATTTGAGCCAGGCGAAAAGGTTACCCTCGGCACCACAACGGTAGGGCATACTGAATGAGTCACTCGATCAAAAGCCTTGGCACAGTCAAGGCAAATAACATCAACCCACTCTCTTCCGTCGGCAGCAGTGGTCCACTGGTCTACCGTCAACAACAGATTCGTAGTACATGAGCGGCTGTGAAAGAAGCCGTGCTGCTCGTTGCAAGAGAAAGCCTGTGTTAAAAGATGCCTAGATAGTGGATCGTGGACTGACTCCTCAAGGACCTTGGACACAGGATGGGAGTGCAATCGTGCGATAGTTTCAAGGCTGATTGCGCTGACTATCTTTGAAGATGGAAGTGATAATCGCCGATTTTGGGCTTTCGGACAACGTTCCTACAGTAATTTACTGTATAAACAAGATGCTTAGTGAGACAGCCAACTATGCAGCTCCATGGGTGGGAACTAAACGGGATATACAGTCTGGCTTGAGAGATGCGAGTTTAATCCTCCTAAGTTTCATCAGCACAGCATCCGCCGTAGTATCTACTGTGGCGATTCCTCCAGAACTGCTAAAACTTCCTGCTACGGAACTGCTCGGCACGCCGTTGATAAACACAGTGCTGTAGGAATCAGTGAGGACTTGAGATGTTTCACCGTCTGAGCCAGTAGGCTCCTTGATCAATCGACCATTTTGTTGTTCATTGTCCATTGGTAAATAGCATGAGTCGCCGATTGTGTGAACCTCTTCACCAAGCAATACCGGAATAAGCAAGGCGTTGCATATTCTTCTTCCAACCTCCACTATGTACGTATCTAGGAGCCGCTTAAAGGCCATATCTCTGTGGGCTAGCACCACCTGCGGTGACAGCACATTCCAGCTCTTTAGGGTCCGTCGAGACGGACGAAATACAGAGTGAGGTTGCCCTGGTCGCTGCTTGAAAGTCGTGAGCGGATGGGTCCCCAGTCGGTGCTCACTTCGAACAGGGAAATCTGCTGTGATTTTCCAATCCACATCACCTCGCAAACTGCGGCTCGTCACAATAATGCCGCCGCGCAGTCGCCAGTAACTCCGGGGTACATGTTCATCTGTTTTAGCCGTTGATGGTAGTAGTGGTATTCCATCCCAACAACCATATGCGTAGCTGCCATCTGTGCTCTCTCAGGTGGATATATCTCACTTTGTATACAGTGGAACACTGTGGTGCAACCGCACTCCTCAGACAAACGCGAGGTCAGGAAAGTAAACAAAAAGGGCCTCGCTGAACACCCTAAAAAAGGATCGGCGGATAACTCAAAGCACTTTTCTGGTTTTGACACAGCCTTATGAGGTGTGAGCCTGTATTTTGAGGATGCCTGACACTAGCGGTCCGAGGTCTACTTCGCATTTACACTGTGTTAACAAATGGCTTCCAACATACTATACTCTAACATTCCCGCCATCTCCCAAGTGCATAAAGGAGATTTTCCTTGGCATTAGTGGCGGGCTCTATTGGACTGCCCATGCTGATATTTTGTCCAAGTCCTACTGAAATATGTCACTATCTTCTTTTGAAGAGAAGGTTTCCTTTACTTTTGTGTCATCAGCGAAGAAGAGATCAGGCGACTGCAACTGGTCAACTGGGCGATGGTTCCTTGATGGAAACCAGAATCATCACTGTCGTTTGTCGTACGCCGCTTGGGGCACGCGTTCAGTCAGATAAATGTTGGTTGACCCTGACAGCTAACGACCTACCATGGAGAAAGTCTGCTATCCAGTGTATTACAGGCGAGCTGACAGTGATGGTTGTCAACTTGCTGAGTAGATGATTATGTTGAACTGTATTGAAAGCTTTGCTGAAATCGAGTCTTGCCGTCAGCTCATACTTACACTCATTGCTTTATGACAAGCAAGGGGTTTGTCGAACAGGATCTCTTTTCAGAATCCGTGTTGCCTATTACTGAAGATCGAGAGGTGCTGCAAGTGCTCCCGAAGACGACGGGCAACCAGCCATTCCATCAAAGCGCCAACCACACAAATCAAGCTTATCTACCAGTAGTTGATAACCACCTACCCTCTTCCTTTCTTGTACGTAGGCGTAATCGCGGCTTGTATCCACCCCTCTGGCAGTTTGCCTTCGTTCAGCGACCGTTGGTGCAAGTCCTTCGTTGCCATGGATAATTCCACCACCAGTTCACGCAGCAGAAAAGGGTTGACATGGTCCAGACTGGAAGATTTGTTCGCATCAGTCAGACTCAGTTCGCGTTCCACTTACTTGCCACTAAATGGCCTTTCTACAAAGCATGTTCCAGCACCGTCAAGCAACGCAAACTGTGCTCTATCCTGAGAATAAACTAAAACGTAAGGCCGAGTCATTGGCTGAGCCTTGTCTAAGCCCTCAAAAACCTCGTTTCTAAGCTGATTCATCAACACCGTGACTTGTACCCTGATTCTGGTGCGACGTCGGATGTGTCCCCCAGCTTCTCAGGGGCTGCTGTCGATTCCGCGGTTGGCGTTTTCTCATACTGCTGACGCTTTCTCAGCTTCATGGTATCACATTCATTCCGAGATTTTCGGGACGCATCGTCGGAGCCGTGACCAGCCAGGTAGCTAATCCACCCCCGGGTGGACGGTACGTGAATGTAGCACGCAGCTCAACATCGAACCAAGGTGATTCATCAGGCTGGGGGCAACTACAAGACGTCGGTACAAACCGTCCCAAGGGAGCCAGCGAAATGTCTCTAGTTTCACACCAGTGCACAACAGCCTTGATCATACTGCCGCCGCAGTCAACGGTGCGCTCAGCCCCTCGCATTTCTTCGAACGGAATTCTCCAGATATCCTGTGGAACCTGAGTGGGAGTTGTTCGCCATTCACCTCTGACCCACCATATGTCTAATAGCGTTTGATCACTTCTTCCTACTGAAGGCGTAATATCTACGCGACTGATGTCGGACTGTGGTGCAAAGAATATCAAATCCCACTTGGAGCAGCTCCCGGTCTGGAACCGCATGGGAGCTCCCACGCGCCGGTACAACCTGAGATCGTCGACGATCGCTCGACGCAACGACTCAAAAAACGGTCTGAATTACTGATGCGTGCTTGTGTTCTCCGACTGATTTTAGGTACGTCAAATTCCCCCAATATTGAGCAGTGATCGGTAGCTCCAGAAATTCTCAGATCGTCTAGCATTTGAGGTAGAAATGATCTACGGAAGCGGTAAATAACACCGAGCGCAATGAAGATGTTCGGTTTTTACCTTACCTTGCGCCGCAGTCCCTCATACGTACCATCAGCGCCGGCCCTAAAAACACCTGTATAGCGGCAACGTTATCGCGGATAAGACGCAATACTCCCACAGCTTGTCGATCACTCCTACTAGAGCGGTCCGAAAAAAAGGGTGTATCCTGATAGGGCGAAGCAATTTTACGTACTAAATGGGAAAATATGGCGTACTCGTGTGCTAAGGCCGACACTGTGGATTTTTTGTGTTAGGTAGTAACCCACTCAAGCAGTTGTTGTAGTATACGGCGACAAGTAGGAAGCAAACAGCTATTTCTGTGTTGTGAATGTCACGTGATAATCAAAATCCCGTGCGGACGGCTGCGTTTTAAGCGAACGGCAAACGCCGCCCAGATGAATGGGTGTTAGTTAGCGAACCATCTATTTAATTTAAACTGTCTAACCAACCTTCCAAGGTTCGCATACAGACTTTTTCTTGATATGTAAGAGAACTTGGCAGAACCAGCTGACCATGTCATAAACACTGGTCGGATGCATTCTTTCAGCGGCTTGTTCAGGTTTGTGCAGAGGCGAATTTCAGTTTCTAGTAACTTGGATAACCATCTCATCGCTTAACCAGCCCGGAGCCGCTTCGGTGAGAATGAAGCCCTGTTCTTCCGCGAGGATTATCAAAGAATCCTCCGTGTGCCAACAATCTTTGGAACAATGGGTAGGCCACATCAGTTTGCAGTAGGTGTTGAAAATCATGAGTTGCCGGGGTAGCGACGACATGAGAACATGGGATTAGAAGGACGAAGTGTGATTCTAAGGGACTGGAAAGATTGATTTGTTTGCTTGTTACCGAAATATACGGCCGATTTGTAGAGTCCGTGTACAGGGTTCACGGTCGGAGGGCGACATCGGGCCGTGATACAGGCAGGCCTGACGCATTCGGTGCTGGAACTCGACCTAGGGGAGTCAAACTATGAAGTCCCCTCCTCGAATGAGAGAGGGGTTCGTCATGACCTCGTGCCTATCAGGTTAGTTGGGGCAGCCGGGACAGGTTGAAACATGTACTTTTCTGGAAAGCGGTCCTGATACCACACTCATGGATGAGTTTCCGGCCAGGCAATAAGAATTCCAAACGAGCAAACGGACATTCAACATTTGCGCGTTAAATAAGACAGATATCATTAAATACCAACGGCAGCGTTTGAAAGTTGAGTGGTCAGTTTATGCGAGTGGGATGAGACTCGACTAGGCCTTTATTGCCAATGGTCTTTTGGTTGAACGAGCAGAAATCGTATCCGCGAAGGACGCTCAGCCTTGGTTTCACTTGGCCGGTCTATCATTTATCTCAATGACTGAAGTTAAAGTCTGCTCAATAACAGACTGCCGTGTATCGGAGGCATACTGGGCAACCAATCAGTGAGGCGGGAGCAGAAGATAGCCATGTTTAGTGAAGGTAATCTGAGGTTGAACCTTGCAAATCTCCACGTCACTGTCAACAAACAGCTAAGCCGAAGTTAATTGTTTAAAGGATGCTCAGCTAGAACGACCGGTTCAGTGCATTTTCGACATAGAGTTTATCTGGGGCAGACCACCTGACAAGACAGCTGACTCCTGTGAGGAGCAACGAACAACGCTTATTGCAGAGTTCTTTGCCATGCTGAAGGATGGTCAGTATGAGACTGGCTTGTAGTGGCGATGTGGCAAAGTAAGTCCTCCAGAAAACTGGTGAATGACACGAAAAAATCTGACTTTGCTAGATAAGAAACTTTCTCACGACACTAGGTTGGGGCATAAATATAGCAGGATCATTAACACATACCTGACTGAAGATTAGATATCAACAGTTGACACCAATATAGGCCAGACACTTCGTCGGAGGTAATTACTGCCAACATCCGGTGTTGAACCTTAATAAATCTTGGAATTTGCTAATCGTATTCGGCTACGGAGCAATATGTAAAAACGTCTCTTTCAACGAAGCCTTACTGCAAGAACCTTTTCTGACGATAAATCTAGAGAGAGTTTTCCTACTAATCAGCACGGGTTTAACAGCCTAGACTTTAAACGCAGACGAAATGTTCCTATATGTGAAGGTTCCTGAAAAAAGTCAGATGAGCTTCGAGCTTTCTTTGGCGGAGAGATTAACCAATGTCTAGCCCACCGGATATGTATGAGATCACAACACACCTTTTCAGGACCAATTCTCAACCCTCCTGCGCATTATTTGCGCACAAGTAGTCTAAAGTCAACAGGGAGCAAGTTGACCAGCCAAATTGTAACGAAAACTTTCTAGGTTGACAATCGCCCGGTCTTGGTGGACAAAGTTAGGAATGCCAGACGTTCCGCGTCTGATTTACTTGGAATGCTTTTTCTAAGTGGACTCAAACCTATAAAGTGGATGTCCACCATGGCCGGGGCGCTGGTAACTGTACCATAGAATAAAACACCATCTGTTTCAACAACGGTATACCTTGGTGATCGCAATCACCTGAAGGCACTTGGGGTCTGATGGTACGTGGCAGAAGCCAGATTCAGGTTTCTCGTATCTTTGCCGAAGAAGTCACTTACACGGAAAGGCTTGCTGGTGTGTATCCCGTTGGTGCACGACGCGTTGAGATTAATCGCTCCTTTAATTCTTCGTGATGAGAAGCTATTTTAGTGCTTACGTGGTTCAAATATGGGATTGAATTTACCAATAGGAGGATAATACCAAGGTGATTTAAAAAAGCAAGCGCAGCGCGTGGGGACGACACATTTAGTTGTCATACCACGTCGCCTCGGAACCTGAGGTAAATCGTCAACATTTTCGGAGTTACATTCGTTTTCTGATAATTTCGAGAGAGGTTATGGAGCTGTTGGCTATTTCTGAGGAGTCTGGGGAGGCAGCAGCATCTCTCACTGTTTCATATTAGGTAAATCTCAGGTTACACCCTCAGAGTCCATGTCTATCCCAAGGTTGGAAATTACGCCCGTGGTGCTGACCGCCAAATTCGTGGGGTTCATACCGACTTGGCTTAAGTTAAGTTTTAACAACGCCACAGTTTGGATAGGCCCCGTGATTGTGTTGAAGTACTTCATAAACATTTTTTGTCGCCATGTCGCATTGACAGTTAACCGCGTTAAACTAATTCGCATCCACACTCAAAGCCATCATTGGCGTCACGTTCCGTCCAGGTAAGACTTGGAGGATACTGCCCGCGATAAACCTGTGGGGCTTGCTGAAATGAGATAAGTATACGGCTGAACGGTCTGGCCTTTCTGTGACGACTTGTGACTCTGTGGCCACCCACCAAGTTGTCCCAATAGCTTCATGCTGAAGACCTGGTATTTGTGAGAGTATTGACACTAGCTAACGTTAGTGGCGCGCATTGGTACGTAGAGAGTGTTTTATGCTATGCACAGTGGTACACTCCACTTCATGCGATATCATGGGTGATAAGCTTGTAGGAGTATGTTGCTTTCGTGAAGGTTGGTTGTGAGTGTTCCGATTTGTTTGATCCTCCGCGTGAAGTGGAACTGCATCTAGCGTGCGAGCGCACTTAGTGGGAAGTTGAAGGAGTGTCAAAAAGCCAAAGAGGCACGCTGGTTCGAATAAGGTTTGTCACAGTAGACGATGCCTTACGTGTATCGAATTTCGGGGTTCAGTCATGTGAAAATCTGACTCAATCCTGTTCCCCAAAAACGTTTATCCTTGTATATTCTACCGCCCCTGTTTCTGACCGTTAATTGGCCTTGTTTTATTGCGTCAATTGTCAGTTATGCAACTAGCCAGTTCCCGTTGGTTGCACTTTGCTTAAATGGTGCGTGCATCACCCTTTTTGAAACTGGTCTTGTCCCTGTTGTTGTTTAATCTGCTGTCTGTTCGAAAGAACTCTGTTGGGTATGAATGTCATATCGTGTACTGCTAGTTCATCTTTAGCCTATTTCAATGGGTCCAATGAGTGACAGACGGAAGTGGAAAGCCACGGCATTTGATTGTTCCATTTCTCCGGGCGAGGAATCTGTGTACCAGAGGGATAGTTACACGTCGCAACTTTTCTTGATTGTTTCAAGGGCTACAACGGAGAATAAATAGATAAACAAACAAGCCAATAAATGCACACTTCCTGTTTTTAAACACACAATTCTACAGCTAGATGAACATGCATAATCAGGTGTGAACTATTCAACAGACGACCATACATACGTGACTGTGTACGGAATAGTATGCTGGGATTTGGATTAAGTGTTAGAGTAGCGATCTAGACGAAATTTGAACACAGCGACTGTCGTGGCGTTCACGATATGTTCTGGCAGGGAGTTCCAGGCTTCGCAGACCCGAACCGAAAAGAAACTGTGCCTTGGATGAAGGTTTTTCTACAGACATTTTATTTTCGATAAATGAACTCTGAGTGAGTATAATACTCGGAATTAGTGACTTTAAATAGCCCTAGAAATCGTACTAGGATTGAAACCCCAACGCAAGTAATAAGCAGAAGACCTCGCACTGGTTGCAGTAAGCGGTTCGTATTCCTGAGACAAGAAGCCGAATTTATGGATGTGTCCAGGTTTGGATATGCGGTAAATCGAGGCTGTAGGTGACCAGAACAACTTCGTTGTTTTAAAAGAACTGCATCCTGTCGCACCTTCAATGTTGTTGGCTCTACTTTCTTCCCTCCTGAGTTGTGTGAACGCTGAACAATCAAGCTATGTAACTGAGTTTGATCATCTCCACTCGGACCATCCTTGTGATTAGCAATTAGAGAAAAGTCACCGTTGAGCTGTCTCAAAGGTTTTAATCCCAGGATAGCCGGACTTCCCTCTGACACTAAGAATCGTATTGGAACCAGCTTGTTATCTTTACCAACCACCATTAAATCAGTCTCACCTAGCAGAGCTAAGCGATGACCAGTAACTCCACGTATTTCAATTGTTGTTGATCTCAGTTGCGCATCAGGGGCCATGTGATCTAGCAGTGGTTTTGAAATAATCGATTGGCTAGTTCCTGTGTCCAAAATGCATTCACATCCAGACTTACACTTGAGGTGTCTGTGTATATACAGTTCATCCCTGGATTTCATTTCAATGAACAAACAGTAGTAAGTGGCTCTACATCATCTGTCTCTCCGACTTGACTCAGGTGGCAGTTCTGACCTTTGCGTACCTTCTTAATATGACCAGATTTACCACATAAATGGCATATAGCATTACGAAATCTGCAAAATGATTATAAGTGTAACTCACCACAAGAGAAACACTTGTTCACTTTCTTTGAACTGGGATTGATGACTGGTACGTGGGAAGGCCGTGGAAACTTGTTCACTGGTTGACTTCTGGTGGGAGTATACGCTTTGGTCTTCTGAAATATTATAACGTTCGATTCAGTAGTAGCAGCATTGACATCATCCTTTTGCTCTCAGATGTCTCGAGCTTATTGAAATGCCATATCTTCTTTGACAAGTAATCTCCTCTGGAGATCAGTGTCGTTGACGCCAGCAATCAGTCGACCACGCAGATGCTGCTCCAGCTTATCATCAAAAATCCAACAGGCAGCCTGTTTTTGCAATTGTAGAATGAACTCACGAAAGCCCGTGCTTGTTGAACGCACCAAGGAATTGAACTTCGCCCGTTCTGTGGCCTGGAAATTGACGGGAAGCAGTGTTTTACAGCGGGTTCTTTAGTTCGTCGACCGGCAATGATGCTGGGACGTTTGGGTATGCGAGATTCTTCAACAATGAATATAATTCGCGACCACCAGCGGTAATGAAGAAAGCTGATTGACTTTCCTTCTTCACATCACGACGAATACTGCACCATAATTCGAACCTCTCCACCCTTTCCTCAACTTCATTTGCACCAGCATGAAGATTTACTTGTTCGATGGCAGGCAGTTCCATTCCGTGACGTCAATTTGTGATACATGGAATTAGAGACTTCGAATAGCCCTAGAAACCGTACTGGGATTGAAACCTTCCACGCAAGCAATAAGCAGAATTCCTCGCACTGGTTGCAGTGAGCAGTTCATATTCCTGAGACAAGAAGCCGAATTTATGGATGTACAACAGTATTGAAGAAATTATGGTCACTCATTGGCTGATCTTATGGACACATACTAAGTCAGAAACTGAACGTCAATTGGTGCAATACGGAACAAAGAAATAAGCGAATAACAGAAGGTGTAACATTGAGACTGTTCGTCCAATCCTGATGTAGTATCTTCAAGGCGATGTTTGGATTGGTCTCTTGTTAGAACTCATATTGTGTCGGGGTTTGGATAAGCGGTGAATGGAGTAGATTTTCATCACAGTGAGCTAGTATTCGCACAAGTGATCAGGGATCTGCACGAATGGTGAGGGGTCTTCATAATCATGGACGCTAAAATTAGGTCACCTCTCTGTCTGCGGTATTCCAGACAGAAGAGATTTAGCTCGCGAAGCCACTCTGTGTAAGGATTCGCACCCAACCCACGGGCTGCTTTCGTCACAGGCCTCTGGACAGTTTCCGGAAGTAGCTTATCCTTTTGTAAATGAGGAGGCCAAACAAGGGTTCCCTGTTCAAGGTGAGGACGAACAAAGCTGCAGTACAGGCGATTGAAACATGATCGCTCAAATTTTCCAAACAAACGCTTCAGGGGAGCTAGTACGCCATTGGCTTTCTTGGCACTGGCCACAGTCTTGGGAGAACTCGAGAGGTTGCGTGTCGCAACAATGCCAAGGTCTTTTTCTCTGTCCGTGACTCGGAGCAGTAATCCGCTTGTGCCTTATATGCACGACTTTGCACTTGCTGATATTGAACTCGATGGAGTTAGATTTAGACCCGTTGTAAAGTGCACTGATATCAGCATGCAGGACACTTGCGTCGGAGCTGTTACCCACAATGGGGCAGATTTTGATGTAGTCAATAAACAGTAGCAGTGGAGACGAAATCACGGATGGCAAATCGTTGATAAAGATAGTGATGAGTGGTAGTGGTACTATAATGCAGCCCTGTGGGACTCCGCTGGGGCTGAGTCTGGCAGAAGATACAGGGGAACCCACTCGCACACGGTAGGAACGGTCTGGAAAATAAGATTTTAGCCAGCGGACAAGGTTGCCCTTGACACCGCAGCGGTGAAGCTTATCGAGTAGAACAGAGTGATTCACTCGGTCAAAGGCCTTGGAAAAGTCAGTACAAATAGCATCAACCCCCACTCCTCTGTCGGCAGCAAGGGTCCACTGGCCTACAGCAAACAGCAAATTTGTAGTGCATGAGCGGCCGCGTAAGAAGCTGTGTTGCTCTCTGCAGAAGTAAGATTGTGTTAAAAGATGCTTAGATAATGCACCGTGGACTAACGCTTCAAGGACGTTTGATACACATGATAGAAGGGCGATCGGACGATAGTTGCAAGGTTGATTGTGCTGTCCTCCTTTGAAGATGGAAGTGATACTCGCCGATTTCCAGCTTTCGGGTACTGTTCCTGCAACAGCTGACTGTGTAGACAAGATGCTCAGCGGGACAGCTTACTGTGCAGCCTGATGAACAAGGACTGGAGGAGATATACAGTTTGGTCCGGGAGAGGTGAGTTTGATCCTCCGCGGTGTAATTAGCACGGCATCCGCCGTGGTATTTACTGTGGAGATTTCTTCAGAATTGTTAACGCTTTCTGCCATGAGGCAGATTGGCACGCCATTTGTAAGCACAGTACTGTAGAAGTCTGCCGGAACGTAAGCAGCTTCACCATCTGAGCAAGTAAGCCCTTGCGGGCCGGCTAGCTGGGGAGCGCCAGCTTTGGCTTTACAGGTTTCGGAGACAAATTTGTACAAGCTTTTAGGGTCATTGACGAACCGCTGAGTTAAGGGTCGCTGGAAATCTAATCGATCTTCTCTGAATAGTTTGGTGCATCGGTTTCGAAGTTGCGCGTACTGATTACGATCGTCCAGACCCCTTGACGTTCTGTATCGAGCACATGCTAGGCGTTTAGCGTGGATGGATTTTAACGTTCGGGACCGCAATTGCTGTTGCGGTTTCCGGCTGGTCGCACAGTAGGATCGTGTTGAACAGCCTATCGCTTCGCAAATGATGTTAGTAAAATGGTCACACATTTCCTCAACAGACAATGATGAGTTAAGCTGATCCCACGAAGCAATAGCTAAGTACGCGTTGAGTACGTCCACTCTAATCCTTTGAAGCTTCCTTTTTGGAACGTTCGCTTTGGTAATAAGCTGACCACCGCAAATGTAATCGAATGTTATTACGGCGTGGTCGCTTAAGCCGAGAGGGGCATCCACAACTAAGTTGTCTACCATTAGCTCCTCGTTAGTGAAGACGTAGTCTAGGCGAGAAGGAGCGTGGCCTTCGCGCCATCTTGTACAGTCGGTCACGTGTTCGGTAAGGCCAGCAGCTGCAACTGAAGCTAGAACCGTTGCGGGCATGGCATCGGCGGGGCCTTTGTATGGATATGATTGAAAATCAATCTGTGGCAGGTTAAAGTACCCCATTAAAAGGATATGTGAGTATCCCAGGGAGGGAATACAAGTGAGTCCGGACAGGATTGCCTTATCACGGTCAGGGCAAGAGCAGGGAGGCCGATTAACTACGCCAACTAACAATCTGTCAGAGTTGGATAGTACAACGGATCATCAGACAGGTTCCGGAACAGCCGTGAGTATTGAGTGAGACAGGGGTTGGCCAGGATGGAGTTGCGGACATAAAGGGTCACACCACCTTCTCTGCCCGTTGTTCCACTGCTTCGAAAAAGCGGCATACCTGTATTATCGAGCTCGGTATCTAGGTGGTTTGGTGACGATGAAGAAGTCATTCCTGAGGCAAAGCACACGGATTTCACCAAGTTTGCTGGTCAGACTTTGTGCGCTGGTATGAGCACATTTGATAGAATTAACTCTGAATGAGTGCAGGTGACCGGAGCCGGAAGAAGACTGGATTTTTTTTGGATGCTGGGCGCATCCGCGGGACATGATGGAGTTTGACACCTGTAGACGTCCTGATCTTTGGCTGGTGTGATTCTGAAACTGACCAGACTACGTTTTCTGTCCATGTGAACACTTTAAGTAAATGTTTAAGGGAAGGGTTAAAAATGATTCAGGTCATTCAGTTCAGTTTCCAAGACGAAACGGCCTCTGACAGAAATTTTCCAGTTTCTTGCACCAGTGCTGCGATGATAATGAGAAGAGATTTTTCACTTCCATGAGTTATCATCTTCAAACTGAGAATGTGATCTCGGAGGTGTGAGTTCGTATGCAGGCTGAACAAAGACCTCGCCTCAACTGTAGTCCTACCCTTAGGATTCTTGGGAGTTTCTATCAAGTCTCCTCTAACCCCCTGTCGTGCAAGTGAAAACAGATCAAGTTTCCTCACTCTGCCTTCATGCGTGTTATCTCGCATTCCATCGGGCAGCCATGTAAAATTCTTCTGAACCTTCTTAATTAACTTCACTTCTTTTACCATATACGGATTACAAGCCTTCACACAATATTTCAGATGTGGCCCAACATAAGCATTATAAAGCGACAACAACACCGTCGATCTCCTTGACGCGAACGTTTTCCTCAACATATACCGCGATGTTTTGCCTTTTCGTGCCGCCTCTAAACACTGTTTGTAATCTTTGAGGTTCCTCTCTATGAGCACTTCCAAGTCGTTAGTGGTTTCTACCCGGCCCAGCCCCCTCACCTCACCGTCCTCGCCAAAATACATGACTGACCCTGGCCGTTCCCCAACAAGCAGCTGATTACACTTGTCTACACTCAAGGGTAGGCGCCATTCATTTGACCACTTGTGAACAGTATTCAATCCTCCTGTATGTTAGTGTTATCAGGATTCCTTACAACCTTTACCTCATCAGCGAAGATGTAGCAGGGACATCTCGGGTTTATGGTGAGATCATTGATTAACATTAAAAAGAGTAGTGGCCCATGCACTGATCCCTGAAGTAAACCACTAACCTGTGGACCTTCTTTCTATCATGTCTACATGTATGGTGAGACTCCTCAACAAGTCCTGTATCCATCCTACTTGTTTTGAAGGAAGACCCAAGGTCCCTAATTTGAGGATAATCAATGGGTGATTTACGGAATCGAGTGCCTTCCTGAAGTCCAAGTAACAATGCTTAACGTTCTCTCCCCTACCCAGCCTCTCTGTGATCTCATCGAGGAGGCAAATCAGGTTGGTGAGACAAGACCCATGCCTCACAAATCCATGCTGGTCAGTATAGAAAAGCCTATTTTCAGTAAGGTGTCTCACAATCCTATCCTTAGTAATTCTTTCCAGCAATTTCAGGACAGCTGATGTGAGACTTACCGGTCGATCGTTGCCCGCTCGTGCTTTTTACCCCTCTTATGGGTGGGTATAACACCTGTCTCCCTCCAGTCATTTGAGATGATGACGTTCCGTAGGGTAAGATTAAGTAACACAGTGATAGGCTCCTGTAAAACATCACTGAAAGGTCTTAGTAACCCTCAGTGGATACAATCCGGCCCCATCGCCTCATTCATGTCTAACTTATCCTATCTGTCCATAACCTCCTCCACCCTTATTTCAACTTCCTCCGTCATTGGCACTCTTGTAGTCCCTGTGCTGAATCCCACCTTGGTAGTTACAGAGTCCGGAATATGTATCGCCTCAAAAAAAGCGGAAAACCTCTGATTTTTGTAACGGTGATTCGAAAACATTGCCGTCAGTATCAGCAGTACTACTTAGTCCTCTCTTAATGGCCCTACTGGCCTGGACATAGCTAAAGAAGGCTTCAGGGTTTTTATGATGGTTCGTTCCCAGATTCATTTCAGACTTTTCCTGCATTCATTTTGTACTTCGGAATATCTCTTTCTAGCCGCCTAATACCGACAATACCTGATTAACCCCCAGTCAAGGCTTTCCGTTCGTGTCTCAGTGGCTTTTCAACCTTACTCTTCCACCACAGAGACTTGTCCTTATGTCCGCTGCGTCTTAGTGCAGCATGCATGTTAGTCAGTTGCATAAGATTATCTTTACTTATGGCCCAAGCTTTGTTGACGTCATTAGTACCACGAAAATCTATCCAACTCAACTTTTTCGCATCAGACCCTAGTTGTTGTATATTCATGCTTTTAAAGGATCTACGATATTTGACGGAGATTGGCGTAGACACAACTAAACTTCAGAAGTATGATTCCATGGTCACTATTGCCCAGGGGCGTTCCGATTTTTAAGTCCGGAATGACATTTGAGTTTCTTGTTATAACGAGACAGAAAACAATAACAGTGTGACCTTTTCTCCACCTACTGACCTCATTGACATGTTGAGGTATTGCCTTCTCGTTTAAAAGGTCCGACAACGCCTCACCAAACGTACCACTGGCAGCATTCACCAACCTCCAATCCATTTCTGGAGCGCTGAAATCTCCTACAATGAAGAGCCGCTATGACGTGCCCGCTTGGTTCCCAATAACACTGAGTAGTTGTTCATCCTATTGTCGAGTGGAAGGGGGGCTTCTGTAAACGTACAACGGCAGTAACGTTGTTCTGCCAAGGAATAGCCTGATGACATAATATTTCTCACATTGAACTCCTCTTCTTGGCGCTGCCCATAATGCTGCGCTATCATTGACAGAACGTCCCCACCCATTCAGCTATCTTGCCTATCTATCCTGTGGATTAAATATCCCGGGAAGCACATATTATTGACGGACATATCTTCTCGTAACCAGGTCTCAGTAACTGCAACGACATCCTCTCCCCCTAGTTCCCCTGAGAGCTCACTCCATTTGTTCTCCAGACTACCGGCATTGGTATACAGTACTCTCAGGGACTTCTCAGGAACTTCACAACCACCCCTTGTTTCAATCTCCTTGACTCAAAGGGTGGCGTATGGTTCAGGATTTACACCTGAGCACTCCCCCCTGTTTTTTGTAGGAGGCTGTCCGGTCATTCCTAGCTTGTGAACAAACGACCCACACTGTTCACGTTGAGTTGCTTTTACAATGGGTGTAAATCTTCCGTCTGTCTCCCCATTCTCCTGCTCAATTAATAAGCATGTTAACCGTACGCGTGGAACCAAATCTTTAATGCACTGTTGCAGTGCAATTGGCGATCCGGTACCACTGAGACGGTTAGTATTCTTTCACCCAGCTGAGTCGTCCGGTGTTACCGTAACTCGACCTTGTGTGGCCGTGCATATCTGCCCTGCTGCCGCCAGAAGTCTACCTGAGTGCCTTGGGGTTGGCGAATCCAGCCAACATAGGCCTAGGAATGTATTAGCCTGACACTTACCCAATCTCATTACTCGTTTAACAGCCACATGCTCAGGAATATTTACTTCCCTTAGGAGGTTCATCAGGTGCAATCTCATCGCTCTTTCTCTGGCTTTACCTTCTTTCATAATGGGCTCGGGGATGCCTCTTATGACGACATTCCTATTTCCACCACGGGCTAAGTCCCCTTTTGTTTCGAGCCCCGACACAGCGTTGACCAAAAGCTCACCTTGGTTATGGACCTCCGTAAATCTTTGTTCTTGGGCTTCCGTCCTGAAGCAAATATCCTCAACCAGCCCCTCCAGTTTCTTAGGTTCTTTTCTTCCCCCTTCTACATGGTCTTCCGCCAATTGCCGGTTACTCACTATTTTGACTTCTTTCCCACTCTGCTTATTGCCTTTGTATTCTCTTACGGTTCAGTTCAGTTCAGATCAGTGGAATTGAGGCTAGTAGCCGGTTGATGTCCAGTTTCTTGCACCAATGAGCTCAGATGATCCCACCGAGCTGCGACAAATGGAGAAGTAAAACTTCCTCTAAAAGTGTTTTGGAGTTTTTATTGGTATGTAGAACGCAGTATACGCTGCGTGTAATCGACAGAACGTAAATATCTCTGTAATCCGACAGCTAAAAAATTCGGTTTCGCCACCAATGTTATTGTAATGTGGTGGAATTTTGCGGTTTATTAAAATCTAGAATTCTGTAGCTACGTCATCATTTTGTTTTAATCCTCCGAAGAGGTAAGCTGAGAATGTGCGGTAGTTCATTGGCTTGGGGATTGATAAAAAAGATGACCAAAAGTTTCATGCCATGTTATTTCGGGAAATTGATGGTGCAATATAATGGAAAAATATCTCATACATGTAGAAGCATATGGTTCTACTAAAGTTTAAATGTGATAAAGCAG
>JTDE01002634.1:16117-29594 GCA_014338405.1 Paragonimus skrjabini miyazakii
TTCTCCACCTGCGGAACCAACACTTGAAGCAAACGCATAATAGTTTGAAATGGCATTTGGGCCTTCCAACTGAGAACCCATTCCGGAGTCGGCACCCAACTAGGTACTGATGAGCCGTACAACTTATCGGTTTTTAAAACCGCGTGACCAGGGAACGGCGAGCAGGTTCGATCGGTCGGAGTTGTACTCGCGGCGGATCCTCGCAACGATCGCTCCGGTTTACAAGTGATGGGATTTTCTGACTGACTCGGTTTCTTTCCGATCTCCTTTGTTTTGGAAATGGCTGTGGAATCGACCGAGGATTCATGGAGCAGCTGTTTACCAAGAAGTGACGGAAAACAAAGTGAAACCAGTAAAAGTTAAGACCAGAATATAAATTATTCGCTCCACTGAAATGATTACTGCACAGAACAACATCGACGGGTTACACATGAGACTGCTGTGAGTCTGCTTAGTTTACACTCATACGACGGCGACAACCAGGTCACAGGATCTAGTTAGTGGCTATATTTTGAAAACAATTCATGATGCAACCCAAACACGCTTTAATTCATACTTTTTCCATCCAACTCGCGTAAATAGTATTTTCGACAGGCTGGATAGGAACCTACCACTTTGAAACAGAATAGTGACATCTAGCTCCTATTCACAAAGTATCAAGTATCAGAGCCAAACCCCAAACACATCACAAGTCATTGTGTCTAACAGGCATACTAGCGGGCATTTAAGTTGACGCAGTGGCCAGTTATCGTACCGATTACGCAGTTCTGCTGAATATGTTGAAGTCATGGAAAAGCTGACTCATTTATTTACATCATTGATGGTGGCTGTTCATCGTTTGTGTCTAAAAACAGTCGATGATAGTACTAACGTTACGTAAGCACACATGACTTCTGGTGTTTGTAGCCCATTTGGTTTGACATGCTAATTCGCACCCGTAGTGACTGCCGATAAGACACGGAGATAGTAAAAGTTTAAAGTTGGGCATCACCCACAATTGATCGCACCTGTCGCATTCCCATAGACTTTCCAGTCGACCCCTTTTGAACAGCAGAAGCACTAGACTCGAGTTTCGTTCTTGTTACTGTTCATCAGTAGTGCTTCTGTTTGTCACGGCCGGGACTAGAACTCCGGTGACGCATTCATGAGGCAACTGTGTTTACCACTGCACCATTGACCTCACATTAGGCACGACCGAATTATCATATGTGAACGCTCAACCACTTTCGCTTGTGAGTAATGATCAGGTGAACCACTGACGTATTGCTGTCTATGATGATGATGAATAATCAGGTTGCCCTATCGTCTCGATGGAAGACACAGTTACCGTCTGTTAGCTCCAATCGATAACCCAGCGAATGGGACTGCTTGGACAGGTCGAAATCTCCAATCTCATTAAACCGTCTAGGCGATATCGCGGAGTTATCGATTGGAGTTAACAGACAGTAACTGTGTCTACTCTCGAGAGGATCGGGCCAGTTGATAATTTTTCACAGGCAAATGTAGTTGAGCGCTCAGATATGGTAATCATGTCGTGCCCAATTTGGGGTCAATGGCGCAGTGGCCAACACGGTTGCCTCATAAAAGCGTGATCGGAGTTACAGTCCCGGCTGTGGTAAGGATATGCACCACAGACAAGCTATAATGACAGCGAAACTGGAGCATAGTGCTTCTTTTCGAAAGGGGCCGTCTGGAAAGTGTATGGGAATACGACAGCTGCGATCAACTGTGGGTGATGCTCAACTCAAAATTAGCCAAGTCCCGACTACTCATAGTAAACATTGTCCAGAGTAACCGGCTTACACACACACGTGTACAGTTCTGGTTTTCTCGAATGTGTTCATTTGCACATAAATAATCTGGAAAAATTCCAGCCAGGCTAACACGCAACAAGCTAGACGTGAGAACAGATAAAAACATACGAAAGAAACCAAAGATAAGTGAAGTTTTCTGTAGACTGCTGAAATCACACACGATTGAAGGTAACTATGAAGGTCATATGGGCGAATGACACGGTCAGTAAACGACAAAACCACAAAAATAAACGAGGCCTACCGAACTCTGTGCGATTCCCGGGTACTTCAACGGTACGGATGACAAATCCTCAGAATCTTCGTTCGAAGGACTACCGTCGGATTTGGTGTGCGTGGCCGTCTCAGATAAAGAACGGTTACGTCTTGAGGGCGACGAATGGGAGACCAGAACGTTTTCCAAGGAAGTCTCCATCCCGTCCGAGTTGGGAAAATTGTGGGCTGGTTGTTGTGCACCCACATTGGCCAATTGTTGATCTGTCATATTACCCACTTCAGGCGTGTCAGCCAGAGTGGCCTGTAATGCATTATGCGATCCGGGTGTTAGCGAATCGCCATTAGAGATCTGGTAAAAGAATACAGCCAGAGAGCAAACCACATAGACAATATGCTACCTTGCAGTGTAATTAAGAAAATCGTGAGCTAAGTGGAGTTGTTCAACAAACCAGCAGATATTTTATCATAACGGTAGATCGCATTATCAGCGAAAGCCAGTCTAAAAACAAACGGAGTGAAAAACAGCCCAACATCATTCAACAAAAGCTTCCTTGCCAATGGCAAGCTCTTAAAATAAGTTGTCCATACTGAAACAGCGTCAACAGTAGTGAAACCACACAATATGTTAAACCTGTCCAAAGTAAAACCTGTTAAAGCGTTTGATCCAGGTAGTGTTTACCTGGCTATTCGTGAAGAATGTGTGCTTTCATTGATAAATTGCTCCTTTCTGTGGTTGCGTTGAAAAAAGGAAACTGGCTGAAAGTCGAAACGTGTTCACAGTATGCCTATTCCAAAAATGGGTCAATCAAAATTTACTGGAAAGTTCTCAATTTCCAATCGCAGGGCGTCTGTTGCCACGTTACGGCCAAATGTAGGGCGGCTCAAACACAGACAGGAGACATGGAAGTATTCGGAACCCGAGAGTGCAACCGCGCGACTGCAGTGTATTTATTTTCAGCGAATTTTACGGCGTAGTAGGCAAATGGAAAACAATTAGTGTCTTACTGGTAAACGTCAACAGTTATAAAGCCCGATATGAACATGAACAAATCACTCAAACTACGAACCCATGATGTTCATGAAGAGCGATCTGAAGATTACCACAAATAAAACCAAAAAATAGAGCTTAAAGCGATGAAGCGCAAAAAACAAGCTGTTTTGAACCATGATCAGGATACACGCAAAGGCTGAACAACCTGTGTGAAGGAAAAAAGAATTGGAAGGCGCAACTGTAAAATGATTGATAGGCCGGTGGCTAATGTCTTTCGTGTAACCATTTTGCGCTGACTGATTGGAACTTCGTAAACCATAAGGAAAACCCACGTCGGTCTAACACGACGGTGTGTAAAAGGTAATGCTCTGAGGCTACGACTGTCTGTGTTGAACTGGCCACAATAACCTCGAGCCATGCTGATCAATTCTAACAAACACTTACTGGTCACGTCAATATAGTCTGAAGCATAACAAATGGAGCATACGAACACAGACTGACCGAGAATAGAATGTTTATCTTTCAAGCTGAAATTTATGACGGAAGATGCAGTGAACTAGTTGTACGACGTCGTTGCTGGAGATGTGCACGTAAGGGTCCGACAGCGCCTATTGCTCGCACGCTCTGCTGCAACGGTACCCTTGGAAAGCAAACAGATGGATGTTATCTTCCTCTTCAATTTAGTTTTTTTTATGACATACTCCGTTCTAGAGAACAATCGGAGTACAAACTGAATCGAAACAGCAGTAATGAACAACCATTCTTAATAAAGTACTCATTGCTTTATTCGTCAAACAACGGGCAGGATTGTGTTTCTGAGTAAGCGGCAGGAAAGTGTGAAAGTGTCTGTACTGTCCGATCCATGCTGCTTGTACAATGCAAAGAACCACCAGTTTTACGCCTCAGTTCTACACCTAGAAAGTGAAACGCGTTATTCGATTGAACTTCAAAAATAAGCCTGAAAAGGATATGATCACCAGTAGACCTCAATGAGGAGAAAACGTTGTAAACATGGTGGTGACAGAAACATATGTTTCTAGTACCACAACTCAATCGTTGACAACCCAATTTGTCCACAAAAAGTGGCCAAGCGCGGGTATCATTGCGACACCATTCGTCTGTCGATAACACTCGCCAGTAAACAGAAAAAGTACAGTCAATGTGGAGCATG
The DNA here is from genome assembly GCA_014338405.1 of Paragonimus skrjabini miyazakii. NCBI lineage: Eukaryota > Metazoa > Platyhelminthes > Trematoda > Plagiorchiida > Troglotrematidae > Paragonimus > Paragonimus skrjabini miyazakii. Next base: position 20,307 of record JTDE01002634.1, read on the forward strand.
GAAATTCTTCGAGGTTAGGCGTCGGGATGTTGAATCGTAGGTCTAGCTGTTTAACATATTCAAAAATAAAACCGTCACACTCTAACAATACAAAACACCGAGGCGTCTCTATTATTTCTTCCAAGCTTGCGCACGAAATTGTTTTGGGTTCCGCTCAACCAAATACCGACGGTAGTAGTGTACAGCAAGAGGTCGAAGTAAATCAACCAGTGCTTTAGAACGCATCCATTGGGAACTGTAGAAGGGATTTCCGTGAACGTTGAAACGTAACAGTTTCCTTTGCTGAAACTCCGTCTGCAATCAATGAAAATTGTCCGTGATCTCTGTTCACGCCCTTGCATATAACTGGCGATTTTCGTCATTGGCACGTTCTCTCTTACTGGTTGCATTGCTCTCCAGCAGCGCTTGCATGACTTGTCGCTTACAGACAATTCTCAGGTGTTTAATTCAACTTCACAGCATCTATTTGCTGGGCCTGGATCAATAAACTTCCTCACAACATCTATCAGCATGCGATAACGTCTATAGCAGAAAATTGATTGTTTCTTCTCAATCATGATACACCGACCCTGGTGAATGCATTTTATTACAAATCCGCAGAAATGTAAACCGCCCAAAAGTTGACACATAAAGTAACAGATCCTCCTTACTTATTCTTTAATCTGTAAAAAACGAAGAGTTACCGATGAATGATAAAAACTTACTGAAAACATTAAAACTGTATAGGTCAGAAAAAGCCTACGACGTTTTTGTAAATCCGAATCTGCACTGGGTCGCAGTATAGCACTACAGATTCATCATCATCATCACAACAGCCATGAGCCTGACCAAAAGGTACTGTGGCTCGGGTCGCCGCTCACCTCAACAGTGACGTGGAATATCCTAGAAGAAAACGTTACTAAGAAGGGTGAAAATTATTAAGAAAAGACTAAGAGGAAGAAGCGGAAATGGTATGGATACATGTATGTCACTGACTGCGACACATTGCGATCTCGGATAGTGTCTCTAACCATCGGTTTGAGTGATCACGAGGACCCCATCCAGGCAGGCAACAGTACAGATTAAATGGAAAACAAAGAGCAGAAATCATAACGATAATGAGCAATTTGAACAAAAAGAAAGATAACTTGAGCGTGGTGACAACCACATTTTATCAAATAATGACCCGCTAGGCTTGTCATTAGAATTCGTAACTCAGTTTAAGATGTTTTAAATGACCACACCGCTTACAGATAAGGATTGGCACCACGAATGTACGCAATAAGTATTTGTTTTAAGTCATCTGTCAACGATTCAAACAGGGATTTTCTAACTGTACGAATGCTGTCTGCATGAGAAACAACGTGTCCGGTGTTGCAGCATCAGCGAGTGACCTGAGACAGTGGTTTGAACTAGGTGTGAGAATATTGTCTCACTTGAGTATCAGACGACTGATATAGCACTCTGCAGATCAAAATAAGATCACTTCAGACGTGTTCATAGCACATACAGAACTGACCGTAGGAAAGTAAATGAGACGTTAAAACAAGCTTTGTAGCCCTATGATATGACCTTTCAATCATGGAACGACTGATAAGCCTAAATACTTAAAGTAGCATGAAAGTGGACGCTAAGAGAAAATTGTTTAGCTAAAATGCTCCATAGAAACTGATTAACATCCAAACAGTCACTTTGAATGTAAATCTGTTGATCTATGAACTGAGAAAATTCGTCCCCATCGTTTGCACTCCCTGTTTTTCCCACTAACCTGACACTTGTTCCTACTACCTCATCCACCCCGTTTTGTTTTATTGAACTAATGTGTCATAAAATGTCCGCGGTGCCAGTAGCTTTTCTTGTCCTGGTCTACTGGCGCGACGGCTCACCTTCAAACTTCGTCGTCCTGTTGAGAAACTATCGATTTTGTTGAACGAGACTATCGTCGCGAACGACTGAGATTTGTTTTTTTTTGGAATTAATGGTGCATTTCTTTAATTGTACCGTAGAAATTGTTGGGCCCAATCTTGTTTACAATCTGGGGATCCGTTTTTCGGCTACGCGTAACTCAACGATCATAAGTGGGTCGTTACATTAAGCTTCTTCACTACTGAGCCATAGTTAGGAGACAGGCAGATACCTTCGGAAATGATTGTTTCTAAGTCACGTTTGCGGCAGCGATAGTGGTTGGTTTTTGTTTACTTTACAATAAGTGCTCGATACGAACTGGTTGGCCAATGTACTCCATTTGACCCTTAGAGTCAAAGAAACTGTTGCGTTGTAGCCTAGAGGAAACAAATCGTCAAAATTACTCTGAAGCTTATCGTCTTCGGTAATATCATCCACCAATCGTCACGGTTTTGTGAAGTCATCGTACAACAGTATCGAAGAACTAAGCAGTTATGGTAGATCAAGTACACGTAATAGGATCAACGAGTGTCCTAGAACAGAATCCTGAAGCACACCGTCAGTTATACAGTGCCGGTCGGATAGTATGCTATAAACCTCAGTAGCAAGTAACCTGTGAGTCGCAGAAGTAAGGGGTTATCGACAACATACATTACACAGTTGACTCTGTTGGACGCAGTGAAGAAATCTCGAAAGCAACCGAGAAAATCTGCTGCTTGCTCCAGCAGGCACAAGTATTCATTGTACAAAAATATATTATACGAGTAAAAATCCACCTGGTAGATGCACGGAAGTTTATGTAAGACTTGGTTGTATGGGGATCAAGAAATAATCAACGCAGACTGAGATTACTTTTGAACTGCCTCTGATTTCCGACATCACGATATGCACCTTTGAGTAGATGTAGTTGCCTAGCATGCATACGCACTCGAACGTAGTATTACCGAACGAGTTAATGGTAATAACTGTCCACAGCAAGTGGAAGCATGCGACTGCAGTTGAAAACAAACAATAAATTTTCAAACAAGAATAATGGTGCTGTACAGCTGGCAACCTATGCCACAATGAAAAAAAAGCATACAAAAAAGCACATGTGATTGTAGTGGAGTCGCTACTCATGTCGTGTGTTCTTTGATCAAAATAAATGACAACCCTGGATAAACGTCTAGGACCGATAGTAGAAAAGTAACAACAGTTGTTAAACTTGCAGGAACGTTTTCCATGTAACCCTTACCTGCTAGCTTTTCCGCTCACCCTGATGCCCTAGTGAATAGAACAACCAGATGTGGTTTTAATTTAGCGCACCTATAACATTGCAAGAGATAATACCGGCTGTTTCATATTTGATCACAAACTGATACTAAACGACCTATGAACAAGTTCACAGAAAGGAGTACGGACGACTTACGATATGGTTTTCCAATGATGCACTTCGCCCGATCTGGGCAACCGTCCCAGCCAAGTTGCCGTTTGACCGAGCCGATTTGCCGGGTGTTACCTGTTGAATGGTGAACGTCTGCGGGGATGGAATTGTATGCGAAGGGGTTGATGGTTTTGTAATCCGTGCCTGAGAAGCACGAGGGGAATCGCCATCCGACAAATCCGCGGTCACACTACGGGGGATACGGTGGCTGACGATACGTTGAATGCTGGCTTGGTCAGTGGGTAAGTTGGCCAGATGATAGAAGACCTGACGTTTCCGAATAAGCGTATAGACCAAATTACTGTTCCCTAGAGCGTGAAAGAAGTACATAAAAATGTGGTAAGAACGAAGCGTTTGCAACTATGTAGTCAAATTTAAGTCGAACAGCATAGCAGATGAAGAATACAACGGTTGCAGTCAAATGCCTTTGGGACGTTAACGATTGAGAGACAGCGGGCGAGAAATAAGAAGATCAGGAGGTTACAAACCTAATGACGGTTAGGAAATTCCATCATAAAATCGGTTAGACTTTTCATCTGTACTTTTCCAATACGACTCTGCTCATTCACCCGCTGGACTGGATGCTGTTCGCAGAATATCATTCTGAATTTAGTAACTGCTAGCTACACAAATCCTTTGACAAGATTTCCGAGATATACTTCGAAAGTTCTGCGATGTTGACTACAAAACTATAACATCTATACCACAGGTGTCAAGCTTCGCACTGAATTGAATAATCTACACACAGCTGAATCACAACAACAACGGCAGCTCGATAGGTAAATAGGTCATTCAGCCTCCCAGGTTAAGCGTAAAGATTTCCAAACCACAAAGTTTTGTGATAATCGTGTGGAAACGAAACGATCAGTTTCACTTATTTATCGCGGCTCTATGCGACAGGATTAGCAACAACTGATTGTTCGATACTCCTACAAACGCCACCATCCTATCTGCAATCATTGGAAGGATACAGCAAATCGGTTGAAAATCGTAAAGCAGGTTTCCTTCATCCAAGAAACAGGGATATGTATGTATACTGCACAACAGCTCAAAACCACACGGGGAAACTCTGACAAATCGAAACACGTTTATATCATCATTGTCATCATAGACAGCAACACATCAGTGGTTTTCACTAATGCCTAACTTCCAAAGAAAAAAAGCAAACCTTGTGCAAGAAGAGAAGAAAAAAGGGGAGGGGAAGAAACTCAACTACTAAAAATAGCTTCGTCTATATTCAAATATTCAACATCAAGGTGCCTACACCCTGCAAACAAACAAATAAGCTGTAAGTGAAAGTAAGGCGTTATACACAAGACAACTTTTTTACGACTTTCACTGATCCCTCATTGAATGCACTCACTTCACAGATAACTCGGTCAAACAACGACAACATTCACGCCACCGAGCTCGGTTAGCCGTCACACCACCTACCGTTTCCGGCCACCGACTCTCTGAGTCGCCAGTGATCCAACCAGGAGGTGAACCCGATCTACCGTGACCAACCCCTTCGTGAACCATTTCATTTCTCCAATCAAGGTCATTATCTGCCCACCACGCAACTCACGCCATTCAGCCGCAGCGTCGGCAAAAAGTGCTCGGTGTGGAAGATGACTAGCTGGCATCCTTAGTGCATGACCTAACCATCTAAGTCTGTGCAAATGTAGTGACTGAACAAAAGAACTCGTTTGACAATCAGTGCCAAACACCCGCTTCCTAACCTCCTCGTTGCTCACTCGTTGGTGCCACGCGATACGAGCGACTGAACACAGACACCGATGGTCAAATACCTGAAGACGGTTCACGTCTTCTGCCCCGAGTGGCCATGTTTCTATGCCGTAAATTAATACATCCCGCACTTTCGCCTTACATACGCGACCCTTAAGCATCAGAGAGATATCTCTATCATCAGAGGTGCCCCAGATTGGCGAATATCGTCCTAGCCTTAGACATATGGGCTTCTATTTCATTCCCTACATATCCACAGACGCTGATGCAGCTTCCCAGGTATACAAACCGGTCAACAACCTCCATGACTTCATTATCTAACATTAAACCTACGTAATCACAGCAATATTGCAGAAGCACTTTGCATTTCGAGGCTGCAGAACTCATTCCGAAGCACTTAGCAGGACGCAAAATAGAGTTTAGCGTTGTTTGTACCGCTAGGAAAGTGTCAAACAACAACACCTTGTCATCAGCATAATCAAGATCAGTCAGTCTTCCACCAGGTAGGAGGTTCACGCCAGCAACTTGTGAGTGCTGCAGATAGTCCTCCATTGTATCGTTCATCTCAAAATTAAACAAAAATGGTGGAAGTGGACAGTCTTGACAGACGCTGCCCTTGGTGCCGAAACTGTCAGACAGTTCACCGTAAACTGTAACCTGAGTATGGAAATAAGGCGCCCACAGTATGTTCAGATACTTGGTCGGTACACCCCTACGTTTATGCGACTCTAAAAGTGTAGATTGACCCACCGAATCGAATGCACCTTTATGGCCGAGAAATACGGCAGTTGTTGGCCGGCGGCATACATGACGATGCTTCAAAATTTGAGGAAGAATAAAAATGTGATCTATACATCCCCGACCAGGACGAAACCCTGCTCATTCTTCCCTAATGTTTGCCTGCCGAGCTGAAGTGATTCGAGAGATTATAGTGGATGTCAGGACCCTAGTGGTAACTGGGATGAAACTAATTCCCTTACGGTTTTCGCAAGAGCCCCCAATACATTTTTTGAACATGGGAACTATTATCGAGTGATCACAGCATGAAGGAATGGTCTCCGTCGTCCACACAAGTTGGAACAACCTAGTCAAAGCCCTACTAACGTCTCTTCATCTTGTTTGATTAGTACAAGCATGAGATCATCTGGACCAGCAGTCCTATTACGTTTAAGAACCGAAATACAATTGCAGACCTCAGTCTTAGTGGGTGGCGCTAAATCTACCGACCAGGGTGCTACACTACAAGTTTGTGTCGGCAACGCCGTAGAAGCAAGAGGCCAGCTAAACTGACTCTTAAAGTGTTCCGCCCAACGCTCTAATCTTCTGGACTTATTATGGATCAATGTGCCATCTATCTCGCTGATTACCTCACTGACAGACGGCCACCTGGGATCAGTAGCACGAATAAGCCTAAAGAGTTTGCCGGTGTTCGCCGAAGCAAATGCGGTCTCCATTTTCTTTAACTTTCTTCATTAACCAGACCCCACGATCAACCTTTAGGCTACGTTTCAGTTTCCTACGGATAACTCGCCCAAACTTGTTATATAAACTAGCAGAAGGAATATTTTGTCCGGCTTCGAACAACTTCAGGGATTTCTCCGAGAATCAATTTCTGTTCATCTCATGTACTCCGGTGTCGCGTGCTACAGCAGCTGTCTCACGAATGGCTTGTAATATCTTGGTCCAACAACTATTAGGATCTTCGAGGTGAGAATCGCTAAGCCTGCTTTCTAAGCTGGTTTGGTGCACATACCTTACCGACGGTATAGCCAGTTTTTCAACAGCCAGCCGCTGTAATCGGTGAGGTCGATGCCTTGCAAAAGTAGGAACAAAACGACAGCGTGCCAACGCAAGAATAGCATACCTTAATCCATCATCGAGCACCCAATGAAGAACATGAAAGAAAAATTAGAGATGGCTTGGCACACTAAAAGATGGTTGACTTGATGTCGGACAGACATATTAATAGTCCGGCTGAAAGGGTTATAGGAATGCAAAGAATGCCATCTTATGTGGATGGTGTTCACCTTTAACTACACACATCTGAGGCATATTCATGGGCACAATGGTCCGGGCTACTGTGGATCGCAGTCAACAACCATATGTACGTAGGCTCACCAGCGATTATGATACACTACCATGTTCGGAGGCATTTCCAGTGGATGGTATGGATGGTCACGGAGTTCCAAAATTAGTGGGTGACGTCGAATTTTACTCGAGGAAGTGGTCAAGCCTTTCACAGCTAGTGACTGCGTCACATACTGAAGATACGAAAAAACAAGCGTACGCTATGCACTTTTACAAATTCGGTTGTCGACGGTAAAAATGGAGATTGCCAAAATATACATTGCCGGACTATCATACCGACCGTACAATCGCCGTAGTTGACGCCGTCGAAACGGCAGAGATGATGGTCGAAAACTAAGAGAGTATTTGCATCTTTTGTAAGGATGAACTAGGTCTCCCGTCAGAACAGCGAGACGCGCGTATATATGCACAAAGAATATTCAGTTTAACAGACAATCGGAAGTCTTGGTGACAATGAAGATTTGTTAATGTCCCACATTTTTTCACAGGCATTGCGTTTATAATGCTGTAAACCGACGCGATGACACTACCGGGATAGGCAAGGCGATCAACGGTCAGAAGCTGTAGCAACAAGAAGCTGAAAGTGCATACCATACGGACCAGCAATACCCTTTATTGTCTTAAATATGGTTAGCAAGGTGTCTTCAGAAGTAAGCAGAGTAATGTCGTCTACATACCTAATATCGAGCAATCAACCTACTGTCTAGAAGGTCCATCCCGAGATCCTCAAGAATTCCAAATGTCTCTTCCAGAATATCACCTACGGAGTAGTTGAAAAGGAAGTGATCAAATGACTATGTTGAACGCCAGCAGAAATAGAGAATGCTGCAGGTAACCGCTCGTAAACGTTCGTTCTGCAATCAGCATGGGCATACAACGAGATCAGCAAATTACCATATTTCACTAGAATTAGTTCAAGAAGGCACTGGCAGAGTACACGTTAGGTCGCCAACTCAAAAGCAATATTAAGTTTAAAGAATACCAGAAGTTAAAAAATCAGAACTTCGGCTGAATTAGAACTTGCGAAAGAAACAGCAAGCCCAAATGTGACAAGCGCTCTACAAGCCGGGCTATGAAGCCACGTCAGGAACTCGGAAATTCCACATCTAGACTCCTACCCGCCCTCAGTGTCTCATATGGAATCTCACAGATGAACCAGGGGATCGACCGCTTGGCAGGACTTCTCAAGCTGTTCGCGCTAGAATCCACCAACGCTATTGTCAAGCAATGAAATTGTGTTACTAATGAGTAGTTTGACAGATTTGATAATTTAGAATAGACTCAATCGTGAAAAGTCAGGGCTTCGGCTGGATTCGAACTGGTGACAGAAACAGCGTGGCAAAAAGTGGTCAAATTAATCGGGCCAGTTAAACTCCCTCTAAAGGTTTTCAGCTTACTTGTCCAGTCGTCAGTGTGCTGTGAATGCACGATTCATCCTTTCCACACAAAGACTGGTTAACGTTTTTTCGGTGGCAAGTAAACAACGCGTTTGTGATCTGTGTTGATTAGGTTTGACAGAAGCAAGAAGTTTGGCAGCAAACAAACGGTCATTCAATCAGATCCATTCTAGCAAACTTTTTTCTTCCAAAGAACTAGTTGCGATCCCCAATTTCGAGTGACTCTAAGATTGGACCTCGGTGCTATTAGAGACTAAAACAGATCCGCTGATCCACAGAGCCAATTCAAGTGAACAACAACACTAGGTTTGTAAGCTCACACTTCAGATCCATAGTGCATGTTCCGTTCAAAACCCGGACGAGCGCACGCCGAAGCACTTGTTTCATAAAATGCAGATATTAAAAGTGCTAATGCATACTGATTGTCTTGGTTAGAAGGAGACAAAATTAGGAGACCAGAATTTGTAGACATGAGTTAACTAATCTGTCAGAACAATGACTGTTGATTCTGGCTGAGGCCAGCGACAATGATATCCAGATTAGTGGAATTGAAATAAATGGTGCACAGGTAAAACGTCCCTCAGGGGCCTCAAGCCTGTTCACCGTCACAAAAGGCCCGCGACACTATCCAACGCGTCACCAAGCCACAAAGGAAAACCCACAAGTGTCAGTTCTGTTATGCCCATGGCACTTACCTGATCGAGACATTGTGGTGCAGATTATATATATATATATATATATATATATATATATATATATATATATATA
>JTDE01002634.1:29694-44593 GCA_014338405.1 Paragonimus skrjabini miyazakii
CACGTACTGGTTACACTAAATCTTGACCAAACATTTCTCACATTTGTTGCACGTGACGTGTTGTTCCTTGAATTCTCCCTCATTCATTTTGTATTGTCTCACCTAACTGCTTACGCCACTGGCAAATGCTAACAGTTACCTTTGGTAAATATAGTTCTCTTTGTACTCAGTTGTATTTTTAACCACCTATCGCTTAATATTAGGGCCAGTTTGATCAGAGTAAACATCTAACATTTCGTCTTATTCTGCCCGTATCAACAGGTTAACAACTGCCTTGACTAACTTGCATCATTACAGATTCTATGACAATATTGGATACCATTTAGTCGTTCATAGCATGAAGCCTCTGGCTCGATAGTTTAATTTGCGAAGCTAAAGAATAAACGGTTTCCTTAGAAAACCCTACGCAAAGTTAATGACGTAAGCGTCTGAATCTTTCGGCCGTGAAAAGTTGATCAAATCAAGAGGCGAAACGAGAAGGACATTTGCATGCTGCATGCGGCAGATTTATTCAGAACTACATCATACGTTTGAGAGGCTCTAGACATTTGAATCGGTGACCAAGCAGCCGCCAGGCAATCAGAGCATTACTCGGTCGAGAATATCTTCTCTAACCTCGTTCTTTTCAATGAGAAAAGAAGTGCTGTAACTATGAAAACAGCTTCGCTTTGTACCAACGAGATTGTGCCCCAACATCGAAGTAATCCAACGAAGGTAGTAACGCAACTCCTTGCAAACGCATGAATACCACCGTTTTTACACTGGCTGTTTCTCCAGTGTTTTGGTTAACATGGTTGTACCTGAAGAGCCAGCAAAACACTCCACATTAACGCAGTGCTCAAGTGAAACCAACTTGCCAACGTAGTAAGAGATTACGGTTCGTCAACAACATCAAAACCTACTGGATGTTGATAGAACAGCCCATGGATTATCAACAATGAATAAGGTAGATATGGGAAAGACCGAGCCCAGAAAGAGTGTGTTGAAAAAAAGACTTTGAGGACGTGACTTTTTGAAGAAATACGATGCGGGTGAAGCATAGTCGCACAAGTAGCAGCCCCGTTGAATGCGAAGTGAAGTTGCAAGAAGGCCATGGAAAGATGATCATGTGATGTACAAACGATACGTACCACGCACTTTCACGCAGGTGCACGGAGATGTGCGTTAGCTGAACGAATCGACAGGACAGAAACACGGTTGATAGACAGTTCTATTGAAAAGGTAGAGACTGTGAGTAAGTTGACCATTAACTAGGCAATACCTATACGTCTAGATGGTAGGTCCAACGGAACTCCGTAGAAAAGCAGCTACGCCTATCTGCCAATAAATAATATATGGTCACCAGGCGTCCAATCAAATCAAGTATGGGTAGGAAAATTAGGCATTCATCGCAAAACAGTTCTGCTACACTCTGTAACGATGCCGAAACATAAACACCAGGAACATTCGAACTGAACAGAGTTCGACTGCACAACAACATAAACAACAGCAGGCGCAGTTACCTTCCCAAACTCTGTATGGTGTGAACCACACATTTTGCTCAAGCATGTGTTTAGAAAGAGTAGTTCTACGTACAGTAGAACGTCATTATGATGAAAGATAAGAGACAAAAAAAAGTACTTGGTCACAATGGTCATTCTAGTAATAATAAACAGGTAACGACTGACAAATGCAGTACCGATATCTCAAATAAAGTAGTTCACGACAGACGAAACGCTTACGATATGAGTGATGTTCAACTTGAAATTAACCAAATCCCCGACTACTCATCAATAATCTAAAAAGTCGTTTAGCAGGTTTAATGAGATCGGAGATTTCAACATGTCTAGGAAGTCTTAATCCTGGGGTTATCGACTGGAGTTAACAGGACAATAATTACGTCTCCTAACGAGACGATCGAACACCCTGGATAGTACCCACAAACAAAAGTAAATGAGCATTAAAATATGATAAATTGATCGTGCCTAACGTGAAGTCAGTGATGCAGTGGTCAAAACGGTTGCCTCATGAAATCGTAGCCGGAGTTTTAATCCCAGACGTGGCAAGGATATGCACTACTGACGAATACTAACAAGAACGAAACTCGAGTTAAGTGCTTTATTTCGGAAGAGGCTGGCTAGAAAGTCTATCCGAGTGCGAAGGCTATAATCAAAAGTGAGTGATGTTCGGCTTGTCATTAGCCAAATCTCCGACTACTCACTAGTGATGTGTTCTTTGTTTTGCTTACCGGCCTGAAAACCCAAGACATCATCATGCATACGCCTGTCGGCTTGTTCCCATCCACCTTCTTCCGATTGTGTTGTTTTCTAGTAGCTAGTTCATACGTACTTAAATTACACATGTGCATTGTCCAGAGACAACGACTTGCCGGCTTCGCATTTGCTTGCTAGCTCCGAAGGTTCCTTGTTGTTTGTATCCCTGGACCTGTGGAGCCCATTTGTTGTTATACTCCCTGTGAACGTGACAGATTAAGGTTTGTTGTGACATTTATCTCATTGATTAGGTTGTTAATAGTACCGTTGTAATGGACCAACCTTGTTTTGACCTTTTGGACCCGACTAGCTTACAATAAAGATGAATGTGTCTACGTCGAACTCGATAAGCAAGGTGCTACTAAGCAGACTTTACAGCAAACCACGGTTTCATACCCATGTCTATAAACCACCACACTTGCTTAAGCGTTCATTATCCCTCTCCACTCTCTGTTTTCCGCGCCTACGTACAGTACACCGGAGGTAGAGTATAGACACACGCAAGCACTGCCGGCAACATTACACTCACTTCAGCCGTAAGGTTCGAAACGGTCTGACAGTAGTTATGCTTTCGAGTTTTGTCTGATTTCAACGGAAACGTGTGAAATGAATCATGCGCACTTACATCAGATGATGGAAGTGTAAGCGAAAAATGGGAACACAAACGACAAATTAGAGACAAGGGTGGACATGTTTGGATACAAATTGTAAACGACGATAAAGGGAAACTCGAAACCATGCGTGGGGTGAGCAAAATGTTTCCGAGAAAACACTCAGAACAAACACAATGGACTTACCATCAAACTGATATTGGATGATATTGTTGAACACCTCGAGCAACAGGAAGACCAGCTGATAATGCGTTTGGCCGGTATACAGAAACCAAGGTTGACTGAACGCCTCTAGCAAATGCAGTAGTTTGTTAGTGGTAACCATGGACAGACTTTTTAGATAGGGCGACACTGTGATGAGAACAAGAAACATAGAGAGAACAGTGATGGATGGATGCGGGAGTGCTCAGACGCTGAGTATCGAATACAACGTTCATCATCTTCATGGCCTCAAGGGGAATAGATCAGCTTGACTGCTCAATGAACACGGGCGAAAAAACGTTTTTACGCATTACTCACACTTACCGAAATAGAAACGCACATCTCTAAGGCTAGGGTGGTATTCGCTAATCAAGTACACCTTTGGCGACAGAGAGGTATCTCTCCGAAGCCTAAACCGATAGTAGGCGCTGTGTTACTTTATGGCAGCGAAACAAGGCGGCTCAAGGTGAAAAGATGTGAACCGTCTTCAGGTATTTGACCACCGATGTCTTTATTCCATCGCTCGTATCGGATGGCAACACCGAGCAGGTTAGAAAATAAGAACTTGAGCAGCCGTACACCATCGATAGTGGTCAGTTAACAGAGTAGACTGGTTTACATACCAGAGTATTTGTATCGGTTCAGACTGCATATTTGATGAGGTAAGTAGTGAAGTACCCAAAACCTGTCCACGTAACAATCGCTGCCACTTGTGAAGCTTTTCAGAGTAGATTAGAGCATACAACCCTTCACCACGTGAACACAATACACAAATCAATAAACTGAGGATATGCAGTGCACACCGTTCTTTGTTCACACTTAGTGCAACAACAGGTAAAAGGATCGATTGGCTGTACAAACATGGTATTTCTTGGTCGTCCAACCCGAAGTAAAGCAGCCGATGTGTACGCTCTGTTGCGACCACAAAAATAAGATTACCGCGCACTTACTACACTTACTACAGATATCATCATCAGCAGAAATATGTCAGTGGCTAACACTAACCTCAACCTCTATTGGAAAAACCCAAACACAGTTTACAAAACCCTCATGAATAGGCTCACACAATCAGCGGTAAGGTGCCTCCATCTGGCAAATAAACAATCGAATTACAAGTGAAGAGAAAGCGATATCTCCAACCTGTCTGCTTCTCTGATGCTTTCACCGTCCTGTTCCCATAAATGAACTTATTTTGCAGACAGCTGAGCTGTACGACTACTATCGCGGTATTGAACCCGAGTAGCAACCACGTCTAATGTCCCGACTTAGAATCTAGGTGTGCGCTGTGAAGTTGGACTGCAGAGGGTTTCCGGGTGGAGAGAGTTCAATCAACCAGAACTCACGCACAAACTGCTGGAAAGCGGAACTGTGATCAGTTGGTATCAACCAATCAACGGCAATCAGCTATTATCTCGGATTTGCTTATAAGAGATGGTGATTAAGACAAGCTGTTGGAATGCTTGCCAGATTTAGCCTGACGATGAATCACTGAAAACGAGCTTGTTCGCTACACAGTATTTTTGATGACTACGCTGGGGATTTTTACGAGATTAAAACAACCCAAATGCTTAAGTCAAGATCGTGAAACGCAACAACAAACGAGCCAGCCAAAACCTATCGTGCAACAGCAATCATTACTGTAAAGACTGTTGGTTCTCGTAACAGGGGCATTCTTTTAATAAGGTGATGTTGCGTTGTGCCACCCACACCACTGTGGTTCTGATTTTATTGACTTGGTAGCCAAATACGCGACAAGATGGACCATGAAGTTTCCAGTCCAGACGACAAACATGACTTTCAGTATCTACCTTACTGATGACGGTTTTCATTTTTCTGTACCAGCGCGTACTGTTTGTGGTTATGGCAAGAAGTACATGATGTGATATCTAACGGGTTGACAATTTTTATACAAAGACTAACCAACGCCTATGAGACTAGGACGAATGAACTTGTTCGTTCTTGGCTATGAAAAGCCTGTCTCCTAATCACCTTACTGCATATTCAGTGTTGTCATCCGATCCGTGCGACTGAACGCAAATGATTAGGAATCGCAATATCAGTAATCTCCTTAATCCCTAGCTGTCACTTTTCAAACCCGTGGGATAAAACTGCTTTATCCATGATCGTGTAGGTGCAATCCTTTCCAGTGCCAAAAACTCCACAGATTGTAGAAGACTGATTTAACCTAAGAAACACAACTCACATTTCATTTTCCACATTCGCTTCCACAGCTTCCCAAATAAATAAACAGATCAACAATCACCATGATTTCACTGTTTAATAACACACTAGTGTTCCAAATGTCCATTACGATAACCCATCCCCAAGCCGGCAGGTACGTAGGTAGAGTTAGAACGATATTTCACTCAGATTGATAAGAGAAACCAAGCAAATGATAAACCAATTAAATAAGGCTTGGATGGTGCCTCATACCATGCTCGTCCATTGCACTTAGCCGCGTAGGTTGGACATCGCTCCGGTTGGCTTGACAGAAGAGCAGGCGAAACACCTGAATAAACCGCTTTTGACGACGATATTGGGTCAAGCAGCTTGACTATGACAACGTCGGCAGTACGTCGTTCTATTTCAAACGAAGTGCTCTCGAAAGCTGTCGGGATGTACGACGCCACAGGAACAAATAGAAGAGTATACAAACAGGAACGGGGTCCCAACTGACAATCCATTTTCGTTATATAGCCAGAAAACTAGGGATGTGATAAACTGAGAGCGGAGTCCAGCTCGGGTACAGGTTCTGTCAACTTTCCGGTTGAGTTTATTTGTTAGCCATTCTACGGCGTTGTCAGCTCTGGATGGCACTCGAATAAACATGGGTTTCATTTCAAAACGAATCCACGATCACCACCCATGTTGGTTTGAGCATGGTTAGATACAACCAGTCAACAGCGCCATCAAGTCGAATGTGAGTGTGTGTGAATGGTCTATCGCGCGCCAGACAGCCCAACACAGGTTGATGGAATCAGACTGCCCGACCTAATATTTGTCATCGAAAACGATTGGCCCAGGCGTTCCGCCTACCCTAGCTTAAAATCGATCGAATTGATAACCAAACTAAGCAGGTAAGCATAGCAGAAAAGCATGACGCAATGGATTGATCGGTGATCTGATATCTCTGTAATCAATCTTTATCTAAATGCATAAGCCTAAAAATGAAAGATCAAAAACGTATTCGCTTATGTGTATTACATAGTGACGCTATTAGCACAGACTTCGAGTAACACGTTGCATTCTGAAGCCACGAAACGTATCCCAAAAGAAAGTACCACCAAGTAACCTCTCCACTTCTCCTCAAACAACACTTTTCAGTCGAACTTCACTCACGTTTGATAGTAGCTTTCGTATCCAGATAGCTTCCAGCCAGTCTTTTTCGAAAAAAGGGACTAGACTCAACTTTTGCTCTCACTGGGGCTCATCGGCAGTAAGAATCCTTGCCGCAGCCGGCAGCTGAACTCCGGCTAGGCTTTAATGAGACAACCATATTGACTAGTGCTTCACTAACCTCAAATAGACACAGTCAAATTATCATATCTGAAGCTCTGATTTTGTGGTATCGTAGCTCAGCTACTAAAGCGCTTGACTCGCTTGCGCATGTTGTTTTCGTCGCTGGTTCGAATCAAGTCGAGGCCCAGACTTTTCGCAATCGGACCTCTAAGACTACTTAAGCTGTCAATTTATAAGTGAATCCAGCAGCTACGATCTTGGATTGTGCATTTAGAAACGCAGAAAATTCACTTTCAACATGCCTATCGTCCGAGCTAGAGTGGTCTGTGAACATGTCTATGTAAGTGTTCTGACATCGGCAACGGATAAACTAACTGATACTCTGGGTTTGAATGAGTGTACAGCAGCTCAGACACTCAGTTCGTCTGGAGATTGAAAGAGGGCAAGGTACGTCAAAATACAATTAGCACTCATCGGAGTTAGGGAAGGAAACCCTAAGAGATGTGTTAGACAAAACGGCTAGGGCGTAACAAGTAACACAATTTTTCACATCTAACTCCCTAGATAAAACCGACAGGAGGACTCGGCTAATCATGTCTCACGGTCGATCTTTACTGCGATTAAGATCATCTGTATGTGAGCCGGAACACTGTCAGAACGCCCAGGTCTAGACCTAGTGATTAGGATTCTCAAACAAAGTCCCTGGCTCAAGCCTATATTACAGGGCAGCAGAAGCTTATAGCAAAAAAATGGATTTCCCGAAATTGGAGATCAACATGAATCCAAGCTACGAATCTGGAGGGTTGTATAGAAGTTGGAGTTTCCCAAACCTCTATTTATTGGTCTACCTGACATGCATGATGCTGCCACTGTTGGCCTCATACCGCCAGTTCAAATTCAATCATACAGACATCGAAGCCATCATGCACGAACACGTTACGTAAAACAGTTATAGCGTTAAATAAATGATGCTAGCGATAGACGCAGAAAGACCATCATTTCTATGAAGAAGAAAATCCGTGAACGATATTTATAGTCTATTTAGTGTGCCCATTGAAGAGCGGTGGTCGCAGAGTAGCTCGTAAGACTTCTCAGTTAACAGACAGAACCGAAAGTGCTTTCATTTAGGCGCTTTTTGATAAACCAAGTTTACATACGGTTCAAACTCCGTCAAGTGACACGAATGAGAAACACAACCACAAAACGAGATGATAAACTGAAACCAAAATTCCTTTCTACCCCCATCTACAGCTACACTGATATGAAACTCATGTTACTTACCATTCGCTATGATAGTCAGAAGACAGTCGTACAAGGGCTGCAAACGTCGGTGGCCGCAGGTGATCAGTTTGTGGAAAACCTGCAAGAGAACAGTCAAAGAGTACGAACCAGTTCACAACCAGTATAGTAATGCCTCTTCATGCGATTTCGATTAACGAACAAACACTGAGGGTGTACTAGGTTATGCGAAACACCAAGCTGATCTCACGCGTAACATGCATCGAAAGGGTGGGTGGATATATTGAGAGAACCTCACCAGGTGACATCTGCGGATGCCCCCGAGAATAATCTTCACAAATCAGAGCTGAAATCTACATGACTTCTAAGAAAAAATCAATCTCATCTATAGCATTTTCAAGCGTATTGTTTAAATTGCAAGAAGTCGGCGTATCATGCTTAAAATGAGAAAAACTAAAGAAAGATAGATAAGATTACTATCTGGCTCAAAATACAACGACCACAGATTGATTTCCTCATAAATCTAAGAAAATTAACAGTCACTTAAGATCGTTGTTTGTGGACCCGAAGACGGTTAATTAAAAAATTATGAAGAAAAAAGTATACTGAGAGACAATCGATGACGACCACTCACATTCGATACCAGCTGGCTAATTTATAGCCCTCTGGATCAATAATTAGACTCGAAGTTTCTCCATTTTAAAACACATCAATAGTGTGCATATTTGGTTAGGACAGAAAACACAAGTCTAACTGACGTGCTCAGGAGACGGGTGTTTAAATCATCGCAATAGTGACTGTAAAATGCGCACGGTCGAATAATTATTGAAAACTTGCTACCTTCTGAAACGAAAGCAAAAGCAGGACTTGTGGCATCAAGCAAACTTCAGTCTAGTTAGGTTTCCATTGGTTATTTTATAAACAATATGTATCAGTAGAATGAAGAATTACAACTGATATCGATGCCTTAGCTTTCGTACTGGCCGGCTCGGTTTCACTTGTATGTTGTTTGTTTTAATGTGTGACACACCTAAAAAACTTGTTTTACTTAGATACCGGTAACGACAAAATTCAGTGCTACATCAGCGTGTCATCAGGATTGGTCACTGCGCTTACATATCAGTTTGCTCGAGTTGTCAAAACTGAATGACCGTAGTCTTCTGCGAACCACTGGTTGACTTCGTATCGATAAGTCTGTCCGATTCAATCCCTTGGCAACTATCAATAACCCATGATTAAGACATCTGTGCCAAATCGAAATGACCGAACCCAGAGAGTTTGATTAACAAAATTTTCAGTCGTGGATGAGTAGTCGAGGATTCTGAGTGTTACAGGTCAAACAACACTTGTACCTGACCGCAAACTCCATAGCGCAAATAAATCTCCGTTACCCTTAAGTTCACTATTAGCAATACCATACAATCATGAGAACAAGTTCCGAAATAAAAAATAACAGAATGCGAGGTGTAACTTAGTTCACAAAACTCCTATGTTGAAGCTTGAGCAATCAGCAAGGCTTTTGGTAATTCTTCATTATTTTACAGTACTCCACGGACAACACAGATAAATAATGCTAGCACAAACGTTATGAAATCCGATTAGCGGTCAAACTTCTTAAAGCTTGCAGCCTAAACCAAAGTAAGCTACGAGGACCCCAGTCTCTGGGAGATGAACCCAACATACAGTTCGTAAATTACTAGTGTCCACTTTCATTCGTTTTGCGTTTCACTTAGCCCACTGTGAAATAGAGCACTGGATTAGGGTGCTGATCATGCTAGAGCTCGAGGGTCAGGGTTTCAAGCTCGGTCCGGATACGGATATACGCTCCCCAAAAGTGTTAACAAGTATAGATGCCAGATATTAGGTTACAAGGTGTGCGCTATCATGAGACATAAAAGGTCACACGTAGGAAGCTGGATAGTGCTAGGCTGCCTAAACCTATACAGGAATAGTAGTGGTGACCGGGTGCGAAACAGAGACCGTGTAGTTGGTAGTCCATCGCCGTTCACACTGGACAAGCAAAGTCAAAACGCAAACCTAGTGCAAGTTTTTGAAAAAGTTACGTGAATGGGAAATTTGCTGTCAACAAATGTGAATGGCATTCAATTAGTATAAAAAACCGCCAGGAAATTCAAATATCGATTGGAGACTGGAGAATACGAAATACAAATGTGAAGACGCTCTGCACGCCTCCATTGAAGATTTATCGTGTTTGTAACGATGGCAACTCATGTCTCCGTCTAAACACATGTTCATAATTACTACAATCATTTGCTACGATTTCCAGATGTTGAGGAACCCAAAGCATAACGTGCGTGTTACTACTGCTGAACGGTTACAAGCAGCCAATTGCACGTACTCAATCACCAAAATACAATCCAGAAACGCAAACACGAACGAATGTATGATGAAAACGACCAACAAGTTACATGCACAAACAGGGTACAATTAAGTAAACAAAAAAATCCACTAACAATGATAAGCAGATCCGCATGTGTGCCCGTGAATACGGTCACATCCATAGACACTCGGTGTTTGTACGGCTTGTTGAGTCGGACACCAAAATTTCGTTCACCACTCAACAGCAACAAGATGAACACACCCACGTGGACCAGACCAAGACGTGCTGTAAAGAATGGTCAGAACAAGGGTAGGTCAAACCTAACAGAACACGAAGCACAATGAGAAATGCTCGTCAAATTGACAATACGATAGGATCACGTCAGACACATAGTGCGATACCATTACAACGGATACATAAGAGAATAAAAAGGGAGTTGGAACAGAAAAAATGGTAAGAAAAAAAAACGATGTTCTAGGGGCTGCCTGTTTTAGTGCGCCACCTGCAAAGTGAAGCAGAAGAGGATTATGCCAAGTGTTGATGTAACTCATCATGAAAAAGCAAACTTCGAGAACTCAAAAGACAGCTCAGCGCAAAACCCTAGGTTCTGCAAATATTAAGTAATATCAGACAAACGAAACCCATACTTGACACTTAATACTACACAAACAGTATCGACGGCAATCCGAGAAAGAAGTGGACGACCAAGCTAATGATAGCAAGACTAAATGTGGACTGTCCGATTGGACTGCTCATCGAAAAATGAAGTTTCCCTAATAAATTTCGACTAAAGGCAATAGCTTATATGCCTGATTTAGGTGTTACAAAAGGTGCGAAGATTATTTCATTAGCCTACACACAACCGACTGATGAATACAGGGACTTTCTCGAGCTCGTATGGAAAATACACCGTCAAGATCTTTAGACATAGGCAACAGCATTTAATGTCCCCTAAAGCTGAATGAACAATGAGCCGTAATAATTTAGCAGCAAGGCAACAGATGGTTGTAGTTCACGAGAATGTAACTAATTAATTGCATCAGTGGTAGCCAACTGTTGGAATTTCCAATCCCAAAACATCGTTTACTAATATATACTGAAATTGTGTACTACAAGCTTGGTGGGATGGGCGAATCCAGACATCGGAAAGTCAACCTTCGATCAGAAGAGGGATGACATGAAATGAAATTAGAATGTCGGATAGATATGTCTATCAGATGACTGATTGCATCCAATAGCTTAGAGTTTGTCTCAATAAACTACAGGCCTACTATTTTCCTCCAACTTATAAACGCAAAACCTGTGTACAATAATTCTAAAATGCGATGCAACAAAATCGACTTTCGCGTTTGCCAGTCGTGTTGTCTTCGTACATAAACTATGGATCCAGCAGTCACATTCCGAGAAAAGCTTTTCCGAATAGTTTAACTGTCGTTGCAGTTTTGCCAACAAAACAGGCTACGGGCAATCCGCAAAATCAATCTCATTCCGCCGTGAGATCGAGTGAATGCAGCACTGAACCATGTTTCAGAGCGTATGGAACCGCAGCTGAGGGTGGTCGGGGACCCGCGAGCCAGAAGAGCACGCCAACTAACCAAATTCAGTGGTCAACACCACCATAGCCACGGGAGACAAGTGGTAAATGGGTCTAACACTGACTGTCCAAATGATGTATAACAATTCCCAGTTTTACGGTCTGGTTATTGAGCAAAAGTTACTTCATGCCAGACCATTTTTCTTCAATTTCAACCACAATCCGGTGTTATGATGTAAGCAACTTGTTGAGTTATTAAGATCGGTGTGGACAGGTCGTTCACAAAAAAATTGTCCTGCTTGTGGAGCCTTGTTCGCTACAAACCCAATATACCCTGAATAAAGTTGTGGGAAAACTGAACCATGGGAAATATCATGCTGGAACCGGATCACGACCAAATAGAAAATTAGTTATTTAACCGATACGGTGACATTTTTGCATTCTATTAGTAAATCGTATGTAGCACGCAGACATTGCTGGATATCATAAGTGTGACATGGAAATCAGATAAATCCGACATCTTCTAGTCCAAATTGAACAAAACTAAAAACGGAATAGTTCATAGGAAACGAACCAAAACGTTACCTCAATTAGATAGTACTCGATAGTACGGTATTTTAATCAGAGCTTATTAAATCTATTGAGGATACGAATCTCTCAATAACCGTTGGGGATGTACTGATTCACTGGTAGGTCAATATTACCGTTACGTAACGAAGAAAAGAAAAGAAAGCATTAGTATATAAATCATATAGGCACAAGTGATGCTCGAAATGTTAATCGTCCTTCTGCTTGCATAGAAGCATTCTCCCTATACATGACCAAAGTACACATTGCAAAGTAGTATCAGAGGTTGCACTGAACTTCATAATTATTGACATTTTGACCTCATCTGGTGTTTGCTGACGTACCCTGTAGACTCTGCGCTCGAAGCAACTCCAAATGAAAAAATCCGGTGCAGTAATATCTTGTGACCGTATGAGCCAACCCCCTAACTCCATCGCGACTGATCCATTGAAGCTTGAATGTTATGTCCAACCTTTTTCGTACACATAGAGTATAGTGTGGTATTGCACCATACTGGTGACATTAAAGGAATTCAAGTGCTGCCGTTTGTTCTAGGGTTGATACGACCCATTGATGTAGCATGTGGAGACACGAATGCGACAGTTTCTAAGTAACTGTGCAGAGTAATGTGTTGCCTCAACCTCGTTTTGTAAAAAAAAAAACAGAAAGCCCCGATAGTCAGTGTTCGAACAACTGCATCGTAAACCAAAAGATCTGAGTCATTTTGACGTCGGACTGTTACAAGCCGATTAGGCTTATTGATGTGCCAAGAACGGGCCAACTCCATGAATGCATTCGGATGAAATTCTGCTTCCACAGTGAATACTGTCGAATATGAATCCTTTTCTGATAAATACCACGTGTATAATGACTCACACTTGTCAGAATCCGACAGCCGAAACTTCTCCAGGCATGATCGTTACTTGCAGCTTTGAGTATCTAGTGTTACACAGTTGACCGAGTCAACGAATGCTCCTTTGGGCGCTATTTTTTTACATACCGTGAATGTCACTAGCAGAACAGTCAGGTGTTGATGTGCACGGTAGTACGAACACCATCCCATGGAACAAACGTTTTTATCAGTTTCCAAATGAAGTTACACGTAACTTATTGTGTATTCACAAGCTTTTTACTACATCTGGCATTAGTCTCCCCCACTCTTTAACCGAAAGCATCATTAAAAAAATTAAAACCCTACTCAGTTCTCACATTACCCAAATTTCGCTTTCTCAATCTTGATTTATTAGTATGGATTCCCTCCAGGGGAATGATTTATCCAGAAAACCTTGCGTGCGGTTACTACCCGGCAAAAACAAAACTGAATAAACTGCTTCCCATTACAAGCCCACATAACCATAGTCAGACGTTTGGTCTGCAATCGTTTCATACTAGACTAATACAAAGTCCGAACGCATGGTACGACGCCATATAACCATCACCGCGAGCGGTATGCGCTGAACCATTTGTGCTTCCAATCATACATCACGTATCTAATATAAAAGCCGGAAAAAGAAGATCAGGAGAAATGTGGGTGGAAAGCTCTGTGGTCCAGACGACCAATGATCATTAGTCAGAGGTAGATTAGTATAAAAGTAAAACCACTATCGCTCGAGAGCAAAAAATAGAAACCCTAATAATAAGATCTAAGCTGAGAAGATGTTGAAAATATAAGACAAAAAATAGTTCAGTAAAGCAGTACATATCGCAAACTGGATTTGAAGAGGAAAAACAAAGTTCGAAGTTGGACAGAAAACCAAACAAAGCTTTTACCATACAACGCACCCACAAAGCTTAAAAAAAGAATGGGCAGTAGACCATCATCATCCAGGTTTCTTCAAAGAAGAGCGGATAGTTCAACGAACGACGGTAGCCGTTGCTTGATGAGTACGACAACACAGGCATAACAGATATACTATACCCACGCCCAAGATACTCGTTGTCTCTCCGCTGATGGAGTATCACGAACACGCTGATGACCTACAGGTCTGAGATGATCGGTGCATTCGCGGCCGCATTCGCCACAATACCACATAGTGATTTCACCACGACATACGGCACCTACAACTCCTTTGCATACCACGTGCATCCATTCATGGCGGCGCAATTGTCGCTCACGGGATATTCGGTAGCCCGCCGAACCGTATAGATCCAGACAGCCCGGGGATAAGTTTAGTCACTCCAGGATCTAAAAGCATTAATACAACACGAAGGACTTGTTGGGAAAACATCCGGGTAACCAACAGCAATCTATTCGTTTCCCATGCTACGGACGTATCCTAGTCAACGAAGCTGATTGAGTAATTGCATGCTTTTCACCCAGCCCATGTCTTCTCAACGAAGTACCTCAGTTTTTGGAACCAAGTACGACCAGCGAACTCAAGGTGTGCCTAATACATTGAAGATGAAAGCAGCTGAGATACTGTGCATTCCACCGATACAATGCCCAACTTCCCATGCTGCACAACAGCACAGACAGCACCATTAAGCAGTAGACATGTAGCCTAGTGTTCATCTCCAGGCTGTGGTTCTTACAGATACACACTTCAAGACGTCCGAATGCAGCCCTGTTCTTCGTCACACGAGCTCAAAACTCGTGGTCGACAGGTAGACCTGTCAACAGGTTGCTACTCAAGTCGCAAAAGTCTGCGGTGTTCACATCTAACACCGTCCTCCGAGATCTGAAGAGCAACTGTTA